>JAPDSC010021992.1:0-16238 GCA_026290005.1 Latrodectus geometricus | reverse complement strand
GTTATTTTCCTCTTTTATTTCTATTTAGTACTAAGCTAATGATCTAACTTTGGATGAAAATGGAAATTTTTAGCATATTGTTTTTTGCTAAATTTATACTATAAATATATACTAAGATTTTTTTAACCATTTTTCCTTTAATTTTGAACATGTATTATATCAACTTGATTTATTTCACCAATAAAGAAAAAATCATGCAAAGAAGGGTTAAGATATCAGTTAGAACAAATCTCTGAAATCCTTTTTGAAATATCCTAAAATGAATACTTTTCAAAAGAGGTGCAACTTGAAGCTTGAATATCGTGTGCCAAAATTAAGGACTGTAAATTTTTCCTCGATACTTGCATGATTTTCTTAATGAAATTAATCCTGCCTGCAAACAACTGCAAGAAAAGGTTTTGAATGTTACACTAGCCTGAAAAGCAATAAGTAACTTGAAAACAAACATTGAAGAATAACGAAATAGCATCAATTTCAAAAGTATTCTTGAAAAAGCCAATAAACTTAGTAAAGAAGTGGAAAATTTTAAATCAGTTGAAAAAAAAATCCGACGAAGGAAAAGGAAATGTCTTCGATTTCAAACATGCTGACGAGTCTCCAAAATTTCAAGAAGAATAATTTAGTTTAAATAACTTTTTCAGATTTTTTAATATTTCTTGGACATCATTACATGAAAGATTTGCTCCAATGAAAAATCAGTGCTACAATTTTAGACTCCTAAGGTAATTTATTAAAACATAATTCAAATTTTTAAATAAAATGGAGTATAATGATTTCGACGATTGCGAGATGGCGCTGCGGAGGGAGAGAAACGACATCAGAGATTGCTTTGGTTTTTTTCAAGAGGAAGAGAGAGAATTATGGTGTCTATGAATAATGTTAGAAATGTTTCCGTTTGTAATAATTTCATTTGGGTTCTGCATTCTTAAAAGATAATAAGTAATTGAATGCTAAATGATGTATCATCAAATTGCCACACAAAGCATCCTTACAGTAGTAAACTAGAAAAATTTTTATAGTGTGATGGCAACAAAGGTATTAACAGAGAATTTTAGGTGAAAATGCGCTTTAGGTCCCCTACTCTGCCAACTTGGCGAAAGTGTGCTGTGGGTCCTGCACTTGGCGGGTTTTCAAAAACGCTGTTGCCATGGCGATAATGGAATACGATTTTTAACGGTTTTAAACTAATTAGCAACCAATGAAAATGACCGATTTTTCAAACTGAAACTAATTAACGACCAATGAAAATGCTAAAAGAAACAAACCAATTAATGAGCATGGGCGAAAAAGCGCAAATTATTTCCTTTGCAGGTTGCCATAAAGAGCTCATTAGGTATAAAAACGTCTAGTTTACCACGCTTAGTGCATTTATCGCCAAGTTGGCTGAGTAGGGGGCCTAAAGCGCAGATTAACGGAATTTTATATAGAAATAATATCGAAAAACATTTTTACAACTAATGTCAGTGACCAATTTTATATTCTGAATTTAATTGTATCAAATAATTTGTGCTTCCAGAAATTGATGATCATATTGAAAATACTATTTAGCATTCTAGCCAGTATTGTTAGTAGCAAAAAATTATTCTCTAAATTAAAATTAATCGAGGCATTTAGGGTGAAGTTTATCACAGGAAAGACTCATAAATCCAGCTCTGATAATGAAATCTGTCAAAAGATAGATGCAAAAGAAATCATAAAAAAATTTGTAAATATGAAATGAAGAAAAATAAATTATTCACGAAAATATTAAGGTATTCCAACAAATGCTTTCTTCAAAGTTTCCTTTCATACAAAGAAAAAAAAAAAAAAAAAAAAAAAAAAAAAATGAGGGGAAAAGAGCAACTTTAACTATTTTGCTAGTAGACGCCGGATTACCTTGCGCCGGAGCTGCAAATCATGTAAAAAAAAAAGCAACCGAAACTATTAACTGAAAATGCAACCATAAACATATTTACTTTCGACATCTTTTTTTTAACAGATGAGTGGGGAAAAAATAGTAGTTTCATTCTCGAATGAAAAAGACGTATTATTTTGCTAACGAATATGTGTAAATGGAGGCCAAAATAAAATAGACTTGAATAAAGTAAAAGAGATAGAAAAGCAAATAGAAAAAAGCAGCATTGTTATGGAATTCGTGCAACGAAAATTCTGTGAGAAAAACATCCTTTTTTGATGCTATTGGTGGCCGCTTAGCTTCCCAATAATCATCACGCCGTTTATATTGATTAAACCAGGAAATCAATCAGTATAAAATTAACTATTGCTGAATAATCAGTTTAACCAAAACAAGGAAAAAAAATTTTTTAGAAAATCACGTCCACTCGAGACAATATAATTAAATATTATTGTATGATATTGCGAATAATATTAACAAATATTTATCTGCCTACTAAATACAATCATACCCTAGAACTTATTCTAGTAAATTATTATTTTTGATAACTTAACACTTTTTGTTCCTTGTAAGAGTTATATCGATATATTCTTAATAAACGAATTTTGAAAATTCTACATAAATAATAAAAATATGAGGGAATACTTTGAAAAACTGTTTTCTGTGAAATTTATTATTCTATTTCACACCAATCTGCCATATTTCTGTATTGGGGATTTCAAGGACTTTATGCAGAAACGCGTTCTCAGAAAAATGTTTAAATATAATAAAAATAAAATGTATATTTGATAATATAGATGCTATCTATGTAAGTATATTTATGAAAATTTCGTAATCTAACGTAGTATCAATATTGATTGCAGAGTCTTTCATTCTTCAGTTTTTAAATAATAATAGCGATAGGAAGTTTAATCATGTCCTTTGGATAAAGTTAAATACTTAATAATATAAATGTAATTAAAAAACTACCGAGAAGGTAACGGCATGGTTTGCATTCTCATCTTTAGTTCAACGGATCGTGGATTCGGGATAGTGGATTTACATGTTTGTAGTGGTTAAGAACTCACTTTAATTCCCAGTCTAATTAGAAGTGGAGCACAAAAAATGAACTTTGAGAGACAAAATGACTAAAGAATAGTAAATGTCGTTAATTTTCGTAGAAGTGATTTCATACTCACAATTAATCGTAAAATAAGCAAATTGTCGTCAGTTGGAAAAAAAATCTGTCATAATGAGTCTAGATTCTTCACATCAACTGACTGAAACGTATGTAAATAAATAAATATCTAATTATTAAAAAAACAAAAGGAAAAAAGTAATTATTTACTCAATAATGAGAGCATTTTTATTTGCTTTCCATATTTAATCAATTAATATATTCAAATTATAATGATTTTCAACTTTATTTTTATGTAATATTAAAGGGAATTTTCCAAAATGAGGTATTAGATTTAATAAACAAATTTAGAAATTCAAATTAATATATAAACATATAAAGTTTTCGTTAGCGAATAAATGAAATCCAATATTTATATTTTTGTAAAAGGTTAGCCTATACTTGAGAGTGCTCCGTTGATTCTCACCAAGTTATTTTAAGCATTTTGTTTGGTTTATTAAGTCTGCGTATATTGTCTTTATTGCAATTTCCTTATGTTTTGGCCGCCATAACTGCTTATATGATGTTCAGCGCAAACAGGAATAGCACCAACCAAAAATCGCCAAAAGGTCCCCTCAAATATAGTTTTACCTTGTAAACTTAATCTACATTATAAACTGTTAAAATTATTATACTAGGCATAAATAAAAATAAGTGATATTTATTATGCAAACATATTATACTGAAAATCATATAATTAAATTTTTAAGAAATCTGGAAGCATAGATCCTGAGAAATAAGTACTCAGAACAACCTCCTCTGGTATTACAATTGCACTTATAAGTATGGGCAGTGATTCAAACAGAAATTGGATTGCATATGCAGGTAAAGCTGTCCACGAAGTTCCAACAGGGTGCTACCATTCGTTGATCGTAGTGACAACTGTATTGTAACGAATTCTTTTCACTTTTTCTCTCTATTGATTTGATGCTTTCGATTGGTAAGAGATCTGGAGAACATGCCAGCCAGCGAAACAGCCAAATTATACTTCTATATCAAGAAAGATTCGTACAGTACTTGTAACTTGCGATCGTGCATTATCCATCTGAAACGTGGTGTTTCATAGGTCTGAACAAAGTGTAGGGCCTGATAAACAGTATATGCTAAGACAACAAAAACATTAATATCTTGTGTTTAAAATGCAATCATTGTGAAGAAGAACTAACTGAAACGTATGTAAAATGCCATCCCATTCCACCATTCTACGGGTTGGTTCAATGTAAAGATGTCAAATGTAAGTTGGCAATAGATGTAACGATGATATCAAACATGTATGCGGCCATCATGACATAACTAAAACAAGAATTTGTCTGATAACAATTCCATTCTTGAGCCCAGATCATCCTTCATCATCCCTTTGAAGATTGTCATGTCTATGGTGTCCTAAAGGGTACTGAAGCCATAACTGCCCATGTTTCTGCAAACGTCAAGTTTTTCTTAAAGACACTTGCTCTCTTGCAAACGATCCCATGTCTTAACTTGGCTCGTGACATACATATAGATCCCTTAAGGACATGTGCTTAACATACCTATATTTTTGGCTGTTAATAGAAAGTGCCTGAGATCCACCACTTTGTTCCGTATGACTACCCTGTACTTGCTGTTACATATTCTACAGACAATTATGAGTGATCTCCACCGACAAGACCAGAATATCACAATAAGATAAACCATAATTTCGATAGGTTAAGATTCAATCCCTATCAAAATTAGAAATGTATTGATAAGCATTTTTTTTTTTTTTTTTTTTTTTTTTTACATGAAACATCAGGATTACTTTTCACTGGGCAACTAAGTTCAAATGCCATTTATGTAGAATATGTAAATTCAGCACCCACCACCTATTTTACAGAACTCATTGAAAATATATTCATTTATACATCGCAATATTAAACATATTTCAGAGCAAATTTCACGTGTGTACCGCATAGTAATTCTGCATAATAGCTTTTTTAATGGCCTCAAATGCAACTTTTTTTTCTTCTTCTTCTTTCTGTGCGTGAGGACTATTCTATTTCTCACACATAGTTTATTTTTGAAAGTATAGAAAAACAGCTGTATGGAAACAGTTGATTCATATTTTTATGTGTCTTTTATTTTAACCTTGTGTATTAATACATTCATTTTAAAAACTAAATTATATAAAAAAATTTTCTACATTTAAAAAATTATAAAAAAGAAAGAAAATTAAAGTTTTACTTCATTTATCAATTTTTTAAAACTAATAAATAAATAAAATTTTATAAGGTGAAATTTCTATTTTTCTTCCACTTATATTTAATACAAACGAATTCATCGAATTATTTATAGCATGCGGGTACATCAAACTAACCTTCGAAATCTTTATTAATCTTTCAGTTTGCAGTTACATTGTGTATTTAGTCATGGCCAAAGACATGTTTTACGACTAAATACCGGAAAGTCATAGAATTTTCCCATAATCTCCACCAGGTGATAAAGTAAAAATTCGAAAATATGTCAAGATCGCTATTACGTGGGTCCTTTCTGTTTGCACTGATAGTTCTAAAGTTTCAGTCGTTGAATCTGAAGCAGGTGGTCCTTTGTGCCAGAGATTTTTTTTAGTTTGATTCATTACTAATAAGGATTTGATTTGAAAAAAATCCAGTCAACAGAAAGGAAATGTCAAAGGTGTTTGCTGCACTTGAATATTTCTTTTTGGAATGCTAAGAACAAACTTTATCCTGCACTATTTATTCAGAAGAAAGATTATTATGGACTTATCTTCACGGTCGTCGCTTACATCTTTATAGAATTTTTAGAATAAAGTTTATTCTAAGCGATTGATTTCTAAGAAAAGTGCATTCGATTAGAGATGATTGCATTTAAATATTTCTCTATGGAATACATAGAGCAAATATTTATAACAGAAAACTGGCCCTAAAAATACTTATTAATATGCATTCGTTATTATTTTTCAATTTAAATAAAAGTAATAGTAATGTACATATATAATTTAACTAATTTTAATAAAATTAAGTTAAAATATACTTAATTTATAATTTTATAATATCAGTCACACACAATTATACATACTTAACTTTGTATTAAGTCCAAGCATTCCAAGCTTTGTAATATGAAAGACAACGAATATCAAATAACGAATGAAGGAAATTTAAACCCATTTACATTTTTATAACTTTTTTTTTACCTGTAGCATATTGATTTATTTCATCTTTAATTTGAATCAAAAGTTAAAATAGAAAAAATAATATTCAAAATTGTTTATTTTTACTGAATATTAACTGAAATTATTGTTCAACTGCTAATACTGTGATCTATATTTTGATAAATGATATGTTTTTAAGAACTATAAATTCCTTCCCTATTTTTATATTAAGGAATTATATGCTTTTATTAACATTTTAAAGTTTAAATGTGGATTTAATTTATAACATAGTATTTAAAATTTAAAAACTCTGTCAAGATATTATAGAAAGGGATAGTGTTAAAAAGATTTTTATATTGTTAATGATAACTTCTGTTTAAAAATTTTAATGAATTTTTTTTACGCCATTATTAATTTACTTTTCAATTTTAGTGAACAGTTATTCTTTAGTTTCAAAATTACTGGGTAAGGATTGTTTCGAAACCCTTAAATAGTTTTCAGTGTTTAGAAACTCGATTCTTTTATTTGTTAAACTTCTTTTGTCAACACGTAACCCCACATGACAGATTAGAACTAGTTTCAGAATTTTTACATCTCAATAAGTTGTAATCTTGGACTCTGGTAACTCCGAGAAGAGATTCAACTGGGCAAAAAAAAAAAAAAAAAAAAAAAAAAAAAAACTGCTAATTTTTAAGAATAAAAATTCATGAACCAATTTAGAAAAATAAGTATAATGTGATCTTTGTAATAATAATACATTGATTTTCTGGAAATAGCAAAGAAATAAAGTCAAATATATTGATTTTATTTTAATTTAATTTTGGCTAGTCGAAAAATAACAAATATTTATAAATTCAGAAACAAATTAATAATAAAATATTATTTGCTTAAAAAAAAATCTATTACCTAATAGCTCTTTTATAATCAGAGTCACTAGAAAATGGTTATGAAAAGAAAATAAGACTACAAGATTTAATTAAATTTGGTAATAAAAAAGTTGAGAAAACTTTATCTGATGAAAAAAAAAAGCAAGTTCCCACCAGTGGGAGAAAAAAAAATCACTTTATGCAATCGCGAAAATAAATATCTATAACAAAGAAATTAACTCAAAATATTTTAAAATTTTTCTAAAAGAAGAAATGAAGAAAATTAAATGTCTCGTCCAACATTTTCTAAAACCAAGATCAATTGATATATAACATTTTCAATAATATGTGTTTAGTTTAGTAAAAGAAGTACTATGGGCAAGTCGATGAATTAAGTTTTTCAGTTTCAAAAAATTATTTTTATTATCACCTTAAAAATCATTTAACTCACAGTCATTATTAACAGAGATGTTTTTCTCTAATTTTGCCTAAATTTTAAATTAATTAACATCATTTATTCACATTAGTGAAGGCTCTTTTCAATACACTGTACAATGACTAAACTTTTATTAGAAATAAAAATCATGTACATTACTCGCCTAGCAAAAGAGCGAAGAAATATGACTTGGTAATTTTACTACAGGAAAGGAGAAAAATTGTTTCCAAAATAAATAAACACCAGATTAGAAAAATTTTATATTAAACAGTAAAAATGACGATGATAATATTTGCAAAAGAATTTCTTTTGCAAATATTTTCTTGTTTTTGACAAAAGAAGAGGGAAAAAAAAAAGGAAGAATAAAACAGGAGCACAAAAAAAAAAATTAAAGAATGACCTAGAACAGCAGAAAAGAAAAATAATTTTAAGTTTTAAAAGTGATGTTTGTGTTAACTTAAAAAACGGAAAAAAAGAACAATCTATTTAAGTATAAATTAGATTTTTTTTGTTGCAGAATGTAAATATTCAACTGATACGCAAATGACACTGGATTATACTAAATTATATTCAATCTTTCAGCCAAATATACAGAAATAAGATAACAAAAATTTTTGTTATTTCATTTATTCGGAATCTATATATGGTAATTTTAGAGGTGAAAGATACAGTGACTGTTTATAAAGCCATTATTTTTTAGCATTGCAAAAACTGAGCAATTTTAACATAAGTTTTATTTATTTATGAAAGCTCTCATATTCTCGAGACAAGCACTTTAAAAGAACTCATGTGATTTAATCATCACTAATCATATCAAACGAAATTATTTTTGTGTAGTTAAAGCTACCTTTACATATATAAGAGTGATCGCACATTATATTACCAAGTAAATCAGTTTGAAGACTAGACTTGATCAATAGCATAAAAAAGTCAAAAGATCAAATGTTTTGAACATAAATAAAACAATGGTTGTAAATATTTCAACTGGATTGATCAAAGATTTGTTTCTACAGATTGTTTTATACCTAAGCTTGCTACGACGGACAGAAAATATTTAACAAATAAACGTGAAGCAAAAATGACACTTTGAGATTTGAAGCAAGACTTTCGGTGTTTCAAATTAAATATTTTAATGATCACAAACAAGAGGAAACCTTAAAAGCGAAAACATTTAATGGTAACTGCACGATTACAATAGTAGGAACAAGGGGTACCTTTTAGCTGTACTGCTAATTAAGCAAGCGTAAACTTCAACCATAAAAGATCTTGTCTTATCCAGTATCGAATTTCGGTTTCGATCTTTTAAAAAATGATTTTTTATATCGGTAATCGAGAACAGGGCCGGCGCTAGCAGCTTCGCCGCCCCGGGCAATGAGGTAAAATGCCGCCCCATATAACAAAAATTAAAAGAGATAACCTAAGCCCTTTCCATGATTAATGGTAAAATAAAACGAGTAAAAAAATTTCAATCATCAGCAATGTTGAAGTTTTGATTTGCAAAAAAATACTAATTTATTTATTTATGTTTTTGGCACTAAATTAAAATTAGGGTTGCGGAGAAAAAAGGAAAGAGTCATTTCTGGTGCATAATTATAAAATACAAAACAGATATTTCAAAAAAGTAAAACAAATTATAAATCCACTAAATATTAAAACTTTATTACGTATTAAAAATACATTTAATCCGAGAGGTGAAATTAAAAGTGTTTTTTTCTCACTTTTAATTCTGAAAATTGTTTTATAATTTCTTTAACATTAATTTTTTCGGCCAGGTCATGTTCGACGGCTATTTTTGTTAAGCCGTTTAGTCGATCCTCGGTAGTTGTGGAGAGTAAAAAATTTTTAATTAATTTTAATTTGGAGAAACTCCTTTCTCCACTTGCCACACTTATTAGGAGAGTCAGCAATATTCTTAAAACTGTACCAAGATTGGGAGCAAAATCCAGGTTCGATATGAATTTTAAAATCTCAACTGGACTTTCTTTTTTGTTTAGCAAAGCCAAAACAGCTACTATCTCGTCTGCCAAGTCAAGCGCGTTTAAATCGTATGAATTCCCATTAGTCAACACCTGTTTCTAAATCTTTACAATACTTTATAATGTCGTTGAGGAATATCTTTTAAATCAGAAATTTTGTATAAAAATTGGAAATAGTTGCTGTGGGTACTGATCAAATCAAACCTGGATTCAAGTTCATTGATAGCTTTATCTAATGTAAAAAAATAAAATTCTGCCTTATATTTCAAAGCAGGATCTTCTATTGGATCATCTTTTGCCTCATAGTCGAAATTAACATTCCTTCTTCGAACTCTGACGTGGCTGGGTGAGCTCAAAATTAGATGGTATGTCAATTTCGTCTGCGAGTTCTCGAGCATCGCAAAGCATTTCACAAGCTCTGTTCTATCTAAGATCCTTGAAAAAATCATTACAATTTTTTAAGAGCTCCATAGTAGATGGTAAATCGTAGTTTTTTGTCTGCAAGAGCTTACTTATAGGATTGATACAATTTAAGATTTAGTATTGCAAATTACAATGCAGCATAAGAATTTAAATTGTTTAACACAACTTAATAGTCCAGAAGCCTCAACTCTTATAGAGTTATCAACCTCCGAGTTATTACAAACAGCAAGTAAAGCCTCGTATATCCCTCCTAATTGATACCTTAGTGGTTTTAATGCATCTATTCGGCTTTCCGAACGAGTATCACTTAGAGGTTTCAAAGTAAGTCCGGAAACATATTTTAATAATATGATCCATCGAAAAGTTGATGAGGAAAAAAAAACAGATATATTTTTTGGACTATATTAAAAAAATTGGTGGCTTCGAAGGATTCTTTTGCCACGTCATTAACAACCAAGTTTAATGAGTGGCTGCTACATGGAAGGTAAAATGCTCTTGGATTTAACGCATTTATTCTAGATTGTACTCCCGATTTACTGCCTCTCATGTTGGCTCCATTATCGTAAGCCTGTCCCCTCATATCCTGCAAATTCAATCCCAATGTTTCAAGTCTTTTAAGTTTTAGAGCTGAAAATTCATATCCAGTCGATCTTTCAACCGGAAGAAAGCCTAAAAAGCTTTCATTAATTTTAATGGAAACCTCCTTGGGATTGGACTTGTCAATGGATCTATGGACCTTACTAAAACTGTTTGCTCGATCTTGCTGATATCAGGAGTGCAATCTAGAATTATTGAATAATATTTAGCTTTTTTAATATCAGTAATAATATGAGATGTTATATTTTCAGCTAAAAGAATAATCAATTCATTTTGAATTTCTTTTCCGAGATAGTGCACTTTAGCTTCTTCTTTTTTGAACACTGCGGATATGCTCTTCCATTACTGGATAAAACTGAGCAAGTAATTGAATTATTTGTAAAAATTTACCGTTACCGAAATCGTAAAGTTTGTCACTTGTACCTCGGAGGGCTAAACAATTTTTAGCAAGCATTTTTTATTGTTGAAACAATTCGTAGAAGCACTTCGCCCCAATAATTTATTTCTGCGGTAATAAGTCTTTGTGAATGACTGTCAATCGTTTTAGAGTACTGTATTCTATGACTTAATTCAATCCAAGACTTTTGACTTTCGATATGTTTATTAGAGGTTACATTTTGATTCAAAGTCTTAGCGAGGTGCTTCCAATCTTTAAAACCTCAATAGAAAGGGAACTTAAAGTAGAACCAATAAGTTTGCAGCAAAAGCAATAAACACAGTCTTTAGTAGTTGAATAAACTAACCAGTTACGCATGACTTTTTTACCATTTTTCATATTTCTCAAATAATGAAGAGCGCTAAATCTTCGTCTTGTCAAAAATTATGTTCGCCCTGTATCTTCGAAACAAATTTTTGCTGTATGTTTAAAAAACACACTGTACACACTGTACATATATAGGGTGTTGGGGGTTTGATTCCAAATATCTTAATGCATAAAAATATGATTCATTAAAAAAAAAAAAACGTTTAGTATATCATGGGTCAAAACTCAATTATTTTAAAAAGAGAAAATGTTAAAAGTTTGAGAAATTTAATTTAAGGGCCAATTTGCCGCCCCCAAAGGTTACCGCCCCGGGCAGGGGCCCGGCTTGCCCACCCCTAGCGCCGGCCCTGTCGAGAATATAGCAAAATTCTACCGAAGGAAAGGGGAGATGATTTGTGTGTAAGCACTGCTCTTAATTGAACCTCAAAAGTAAAAAGAACTATCTTAAGAATTTATCCTATATGAGTGTGATGCTCTTGCCTTTACAAGATTCACTACTCTAGGTAATCCATATCCTAAAGAGTTACACCTAAACTCCATTGAGGGCCTATCAGACTTTATAAACAAAGTAGGTGACCCAAGACAATGGAACTAGGAAAAAATTGAGTATACAGCGTGGTACAACATGCAACAATGCAGAGGTGCCACATATCTGACAAGCTCAAGAAGAAGAAGAAGAAGAAGGATCTTAAGAATTAAGAATATTACAAAATTGATTTCTCTAATCATTTATTAAGAATAGAAAAGATTCAGAACGACATTATAAAATTTAAAAAATTTGAAATTAAAATACAGTAACAAAAAGTTATTTTCATTCTTTAGACAAATTTAAAGTAGAGTATTTTAAATACTTACTTCATAAAAAAAAGTAAACATAAAGATGTTTACTTTTTTTAATAAAAATAGAAAATGAAGTAGCAAACTCTTAATTAAATGTTTTATATATAACTATTTTCTCAATGTACAAATAAGGAAACGTGTAATATACTTAACATTTAATATATAATGTACCAAAACGGCTACGTTTTCGGTGAATTTAATTTATTCCTTAAGATACAGGATGAATTACGATCCTGAAACTTATCACTTTTTTATTTTAATTCAACATTGATTAAAATGAATTATTACCTTTTATCACTAAATGAAACGCAATGAAAAATACAATATTTTCTGTAATCGTTTGCCAATGTTCCACTATAATCGAGTTTGTTTGTTACTGAGTTGCATAAAAAATAACTGCATTGGTTACTTTGTATCCAATGACTGCAAAGATCGAAGTATGTAACAAAACTGTTACCGATAATATAACTGATTTTACTTTCTTGGTATCCCATAGTTGTGGAAATATCTGTTATCTTGTAACTGTTGTTTACAAGTGATTACAGTCGTACCTGTTACAGAGTATACTGATAACAGGTATTTTTCCACTCCTGAAGAAGCAATGCATGATAAATAAACATTTCCAGAATTAGAGGCAGTTTAAATCAGATTGACTGATTGTTAACATCAATTTCTTTACTTGTTTATTGTAAATTGCATAGATATAAAATACTTTTGGAGTAGTGCAATGGATGCGGTAAGTGATGAGGACATCTATGTTTATGTTTACATCAACAACCAAGACAGTCAGGTCCGTGGCTAACAAATTATATTCTAATATATTAGGTTGGGGAAAAAGTAATCCATTATTTTTTCGGTAGACGTCTGTAGTGATCGATATCTCGTGAGGTATCTATCAAACAATTTCAGATCTATGCTCGTTGGAAAGGTGACATTTGACACTAAAATATCCTCTTGCGGTTTTCTGTTTGATTAATTCAGTTACGAGTACAAGGTTTTAAAAATGGAAGACAACAAACAGAAAATTCGATACATTTTCGTTTTTCTCTTGTAACGGCAAAAAAGATAGCCGGGTGGCTAAAATTGTAAAAGGTGTTTATCGTCCTATACAAGACTGTAACAACCAGTTACATACAATTTTTGTTTCATCGATTCCGTTCGGGTATTTTTGATGTTAGAGATGCACCTCGCATGTGGATACAGCATCGTCGGAAATGTCTATAAAATATCAAAAATGATCGAAGTTAACCGCATGTCAGCAGTCGTAACGCGCAAGACCTAAAAATCTATATGAAAGCTGTTTTAAACCTTTTTACAAAGTGAATCCAAAATATAGTTGCATAAAGTTCACGTAAAAATAATGGATTTCTTTTTCCCCAAACTAATATATAAGTTTTCGAAAGAAAACGACTAAAATATCGATACAGTATACTCATTTTTTAAGAATAATCGCTCATTTTTTTTCTAGAAACTAGCTGGAATTATTAGAAGCACGTTTAAAAGAGCAATAATATAAATGCAATAATTGAATTTAAAAAAAAAAAAACTCTGTATATCTAAAATAAAATATTTATAAATATTTTTTGGAAAAAAAAAATCTTTTACTAAAAAGTAAATCTGGAACATATACATATTTATAAGTACTCCAATATGAGGAAAACTAAATCTTTAATATGTTTTAAAATACATGTTATACATTTTTTTCTATTTTGTCATGGAATACAACATAAATAAAATTAATAATCAATAAAAGATCGATTAATAAATCAAATACATAAAATCATGTATTTTTTAAATTATTTTAACTATCATTAGTTCACCGATGCTTCTGGTATATACAATATAATTGGTATATATAATTTAAATTCTCATAAGTTTCTAAGACCATAATCATTAACATTGTTCATATATTTTTTCATTTGAGAAAATAAAATATTGCAATTAAAAGTGGGCATTTACGATTGCAAATAATTTTATCAATAAGATTAAATATATATCAAATATGTTTTAAAAGTCATAGTAAGATATTTTAATTAACAAAAATGTATTGTAAAAATAAATTATTTAATTTGAGGTGTGTTATCGAGTTTTTTAATTATAATCTTCTTTCAATCAGTTTCTCAATTTAATTTTTGTGACACGATTTGTCTTTTTTCAGTCACATTTTGCTTGAATGAAAGTTTATTCAAGTTGGATTTATAGTATAATGAATTCCAAAACGTTGCAATAATTCTGTATAATGTAGGGTCCAATTCACAAACTTCTGAATCAAAAGTTAGATTTTTCAGCCATTAGCTTGGCTTTTATTTTCCCGAAACAACTAAAAATACTTATTTTTCCTACCTTTCACTTGAAACTTATATATAATAAGTAAATTATTTTCACTTTTTTCTACGCAGCAATCAATAAATTATTCGATAATTTACATGCAAAAATTGATTTGAATAAAAATTGTTTCATATTTTGGCAAAGAAATAATTACAAGACTTAATGAGATTATTTTCCAAAGGATAATATTAAATTTACCCAATTTTTTAATATTTTTAAACTGTTTTACATAGATGAACATTTTTAACTGATTTTTTTTAAATTAGTTCTAAAAACGAAACTAATTATTCGTAAAGAAGCATTACTTCTTTCTTGTATTAGATTAATTTTATGTTATACTTTTTATATTACGCTAATAACGGAAAATTATTTAAAGTTGCGTTAAAGTGCAAACGGAAAATGTTAAAAACATCAACATTGAAAAAAAGAAGGTATAAAACTCGAAATAAAATAAAAATTCAATTCGAAAACTTCCCTTATAAAAACACTGAGTAAAATCCTGTTGCAATATATTTCAAGAGAGATCGTAAATATGTACAATAAAAATAAAATGTACTTGAGTGAATCTACGAAGTTTTTTTTCCACATCATTTTATTTTATACATTCTACAGATCGAGTAATAAAACTGAAGTACTTTCCTCATACTGCCTATTATCATTACAAAATAACTTCTATTCACATGATTCGTCTACTCTTTGCACTTAAAATAGACTATTTAAATGACAATGACTCATATAAAAGGATGATTTGTCATGGAGTCATTATTGAAACCTTGGACAAAATTATGTAGACACCAGACCGCGGTTCATAAAGCAATATAAGAATCACCAATAAGCAATAACTTCTGTTTGTTCTATAAAACGATGAAATATCATTGGACTAAATTTCTATGACGTCACCCTTACATCAATAAGTACACATGCTAAATTTGTACTAATAATGTGATTTTTTTTTGTATTGAGACATTTTTATATTATATATATATTTATTAAAATGACAGATACAGATATTAATAACTTTTAATGTATTAATAACTTTTAATCTCAATTAAGTATTTAATAACACTTTTTTTCAAAAAATGAAGTATCTTTAATTTTTAATGAAAATTAAATTCTGTTTAAAATATCTAGAAAAATGTTTGTTTACTAATATGCCTTAAACGAGGTTTTTATCCCTTTCAAAATATATGCTTAAAGCTGATAATCTCTATATAGATTCAAATAGAATAAAGGTGAAATAGATAAGAAATATCCAAATATATCTCACTTGAGAACAACCACGTGTTAAAAAAAGGTATTTAGATAATGAAACGGATCTTAAAAACATGCTTCGATAAAGATCCATACAGACATACCAACAACACGAAATTTGATTATTTGATTCCTGTAATAAACAGCATTTACATAAGATAACTACATCAAACTTGCATACCTTGCATATTTTTATGTAAATATCTTTTAAACATTCTAAAGTACTCTTGTTTTTTCCTCAGAGTACTCTTGTTTTCTTCATTCACTTATTTTTAGGAAAATATAAATCACGTGAAAAATTATAATATAAAGATGGCAGTTATTTTCAATAAGATATATATTTGAATTTAATTAATGGTATTTAAAAAGTAGTTCATTAATTTTGGAAAAGTCTGAAATTAATTTTGGAAACATTTTAAAACTTTTATCGTCATTACAATTGTGATAAATAGTAAATAACTCCTTTAGTGAATATTTACTGGAAATATTTTGAGAAGTCAGTTTCTAAAGTTATCTCCATAATGCACAAGTAATATTGAAAAAGTATCAAATGTTATTAAGAAATGACTTTATAAAATATT
>JAPDSC010021991.1:0-18338 GCA_026290005.1 Latrodectus geometricus | reverse complement strand
TAAATAATATACTTTTTAAAAATTTAGGTTTTAATTGACCGGCAATGGTTGATATATATATATATATATATATAATGATCTCAGATTTATGGAAATGCAATTAAACTTTAATAATATTTTTTTGAAATTTATAATAACTAAATATTTATTATATTTATGATTGAGCTACATTTTACTTTAGAATTTCTCATATTAATATTTACTAGAATTGGTAGATTTATTAGTATAAGAAATCTCAAGGCTCTAAATACTATTGTAATATAAAAAAATTAAAATTGTAACATTATTTTTTTCTATAACTAAAATGATATTCAAATAGAGATTTGTGTTAAGCTTAACATCTTTTGTATATTTTTAGTTTTTTACATTGGCCAAATCTTAAAATTTATTTTAAATAGTTCTGTTCTTCCATCCATAAGAAATTAAGATAGTTCTATATTTATGTTTTGTTATAAATCTTTATATAATTCCTTTTCACTCAAAATTCTTTAGTTTTTTCCGATTCTGTTGTAGAAAGGGCACTATAGAATTTTTTTGATTTGTAATTATATGTGTTTGCAATTATCCATAAAACAACTTTATACATATTTTCTTTATAGATATGGTGGCAACAGTCATCTGCCCTTCAACACCAAAACATTCAGAAAAATATAGATATCAACCCATGTTTGTTGTTAATGAAACACCTGAAGCATATAAAGCAGTTGTCCTGCCTCATATTGAATCGCAGAAATTTTCATTACAAGTTAGTATGTTTGATTTGTCTTTTTAAAAGTAAGTTTTTCAATTGTCTGCTTAATACATGAATTTAAAATAATTGATATTATGAATTCAAGAGAAAATAAAAATATCCAATTGTAGATTTTAAAAGGGTTAAACAGAGCAGAAAAATCATTTAAAATTTTGTCAGTGATATCAAGATTCATACATGCAGAAATTATGTCCTCAGATAAAGTAATTATAAAGCAAAGATATGTATATTGTGAACTGGCATACTTAAACCCTTTGAATTCTGATATAAATTTAATTTAATTCAGAATTATAAAGATTTTAAGAGCAGCGTACACATCATCACATTTTGCTTTAATTATTTTAGTAGATTAAGATAAAATTCAAAATGTTCTTTTCTCATACAATTTAACAGTATTTGTGTAATACCATGTGAATATCATACATGTGGGCTTCTAAAAGTGAATAAATATATTTTTAACACTTCTCTAATATATTTTGCATTTTTTTAAACTAATATTTACCATATCATAAGACAGAGTCGAGATTTTGCTCAGGTAATGTCTTTCACTGTTAATTTCAGTGAAACATATATACAAATGTGACCTTTTTATGCAAATTAAAATTTTTTCAGCCATTTTCTTGAAGTCAGCACTTTTGCTAATGTAATCTTTCTTTTAAAAATCATGAAAGTGAAAAAATCCTGTGAGGATTTTTTTCTTTTTATGTAAATAAAAATGCAAAACTTTCCTAGAAAGATAAAGTTGAAATAGAAGGAAAGTTATTCAAATTCTAATTTATTACAGTATCTATATATTAAAATTGTAGTTCTATATAATATATTATTGATGTTAATAATGTATCAACTCTGTATATTATAAACTTCATGTTCTTTTTATCAATGTATTTCTTTTATCTTAGTGAAATGCAAAAATATTTTCTATCGAGTTAAAAATCTTAAAAGCTGCATATTTCATTCCATTTAAATATGCTTTCAGTTACTCCTTTTTTAAGAATTTCAGTAGTTCTGTAGAAATGAATATTTTTTCAAGTCAGTTACTGTATTTTTCACCTGTTTCCAAATGTTGTTTTTACATGATAATGGATATTATAAAACTTTGCTCAATTGTATTGACAGATTATTTAAGATGTCAATTTTTTAAATGATATCACACAATATGAATTGAGGATAAAAACATTTAATATACCCTAAACATAAAAGCGCTAAACCTATTTAACCTTTTCTAAAATTCTAATCAAGAAAAGATTTTTAAAAGATAAGTTTGTGTATTACAAAAAAAGTTCTATAATCTTTTTCTACCATTATATATACCTACACATATTTACATAAGAAGTAAAAAAGTTGGATTTGTGTATCTATAATCAGCTAATTGTTTTTAAATTAATAAAAATGATTCCTAGTTCTTATTTATGAAATAGAAATGTTAAAAATGGATTCAAATTTTGTCACTTTGAATATATCGGAAAGCTTAATTAGCTTTTTATGGCCAAAAGACATCACCATGGTTAATTCTTAAATGCTGAATTTTGTTTTAAAAATTATTTCTTTCAGTTTATTATTCAGTCAAATACTCTAATCTCATATTTAAAGACTTTATATCAGCCATGTCAATGATACGGGCCATATCCGACCCCTGGGCCATATCAATAAGGATCGCAATCATAATATGTCACAGGAAGAATAATAATGTTTTTTAGAGCATTTAGACACTCAATTCATCTATGGGAGTTTTAAATGGCACACTGCATTTATAAGTAATTTCAATGGCAGCATGTGCCTAGACAAGTAAGAGAGATAGACAGTAACACCAATCTCTTAACAACAAGAAATACCCTATTATTTTTGTTGAGAACAATAAAATCTTTCTCATGCTTCAAGTATAGACGAGAACCTTCCTTATCAATATAAAAGGAGTGCGTCGCTATGACTTGAGTTTAAAATCTAAACTTCAAGCTCAACAATCCATGTTTACTAAAGCTAATACTGAGAGAGTTAATACAAAGAGTTCAATACCTTTTACTGATAATGATTTCATTAAAGACTGTATGTTCATTTCATGTCCATTTCAAATGTTTCATTTCCATTTCAAAAGTCAATAATTCAAAATATTTCTCTGTCAAGAAACACTCCTGCTTCAAGAATAAATAATTTATCTCAAAATTTGGTTCTTATACTGAAAAAGAAAATTAAGAAATTTATAAACTTTTCACTGGCTGTTAAAGAAAGCACTGATACTGTTGATACAGCTAAACTTGCTGTTTTATACGAGGTTTTAACAGTTACTTTGAAATAACTGAAGAACTATTAAATTTTCATTTGATAAATATTACAGCAAATGATATTTATTCTGCAATTGAGCATTTGATAGAATATGAACTCAACTGGAATATACTTAGTAGCACTATTATGGATGATGCTCCTGTTATGACTGGCAAACATTCAGGCATTGTAACTAAATTAAAACAGAAAACATCGGGGAATTTTGTGGGATTTCATGTATAATTCATCAGGAATCATTGGCATTTAAACATTTAAAAATGGACTATGTCATGCAACCTATAATTAAAATAATAAATTTTATAAAGAGCAGAGGACTAAATTACCTACAATTCAAGCATTTTTTACAAGATTTGGATGAAAAGTTTTCTGGTGCTCTTTATTTCACCTAAGTTCATTGGCTTAGTCGAGGATTAGTTTTAGAAAGAATTAGGATTAATTTTTGCATTATGTTTCTCTATTCAAGCTTTCATGTTAGAAAAAGGCAACCCAATTGATTATGACAATGACTGGTGGGTTGATTGTGCCTTTTTGGTAGATATGAATAAATACTGAACTCATTTGAATGTAAAGTTATTGGGTAAAAATTTGATTGTCAAGCAAATGTATTCATGTAGAAACCCGATTTACCTGATTTTCGCTCTATGAAAATAAGGTAAAAAATCAAACTTTGGATTATTTCCCTCATTTAAAATCATTTGGTACTGTGAATCAAAAAAAAAAATTGGATCAATATTCTCAACTTCTGCAAAATTTGATCATGATATTCAACTATCCTTTTGAAGACTTCCACAAAATTAATGAAATGAAATTCCCAATTTTCAGCAATCCATTTACTTTTGAAGTTTCACAGGCATCAGTTCATTTGCAAATGATGTTGATAGATCTTCAATCAGACCGTATTTTGAAAGAAAAATTTCTTCAAGTTCATTTGCCACTTCTCCAGATTTCTGATCATTCTTCCATATGTAAAGTTTGTCCAGGTAATTTCACCAGGTTGTATTTCATGAAAGAACTCACTTGCACTTGCAGTGAACGTCTTATTGTGTCTCTTTCCATTTATTGTAGTCTTGAGCTTCAACTACTCAAATTTTGCATATGCTCACTTTGGCATTTACAATTAGTTCATGATACTTGTATATAATGACCTTTCTACTGAATTGCATGTTCATTTTATTGATTGCAAGAACTTCTTTTTTGCAATTTCATGACTATATTTAAAATGTACATTGTTGCTTAAGTTTTGTACATCATTGTAGCTTACAATTAAAAAATATATGTTATGATTCTTTTTTATTCAAAGATTCATGACAAAGCTTATCAATATCTTTTATGTATTTTCTCTTATGACACAAATTTAGAGCTTTCTATTTAATTGCATAATAAATATATTTCATATACCAGCCATTTTAAAATGTTACTAGTATTTTTTAAGTGTGCTATGTGCTTCATTTGTTTTTTGTTACACTAATTACAAAATCCTTTTGATCATCTTTTATACTTCAATCTATTTTGATGTAAAATATATTAATAAAATTTTTTAGTTTAGCGAACTTGGTAAATTATATTATTTAATCTTTTTGGAACTTTTTTTGTATATGTCTGTTAATATAATATAATCCTTTTTAGTATTAAATTTAAATTCATTTGAAATATATATTTTAAAATAATGATATGCTATAAGTTAAGTCATTGATATTTCATAAATCACAATGTAAATATTGTATTTAAGTATGAATTATTAAAGTTAGAGATTCGTGAAATATATATGATTTTTTTTTCTTGTTCTATTAAATATGTTAAATTCATATTTTATTTCTTATCATTTGTGTCTGTTGCATGAAGGATATAAAAAGATTATTTTCATTATTTATTCATTAAAGTGTATTAGAATGTTTTATTGTTTCATTATATAATTTATATGAATTTTTTTTCATCATGTTTATAATATTTATGCATTTATTTAATATTTATGTTACTTCATATTTTTTAAATTTGATCTTAAATGTATTAAATGTTTTTACTTATTTTTTGCTGCTTTGTTTTATAGTGGGTATACAACATCTTAGAGCATAAAAGTGAAGTGGAAAGGATAGTATATGAAGATCCTGATAAAGATTTGGGCTTTATTTTAGTGCCAGACTTAAAGTGGAATGATACTAAAACCAATTCCATTTATCTAATTGCCATTTGTCACAATAAAAATTTAAAATCTTTGAGAGACCTTAATGAATCTCATTTATCTCTGTTAAATAATATAAAAACAAAGGGATTGGTAAGTAATAATTTTATATTTTAATAATATTTTTTTATCTGTAAACATAGTCTTCATGTTGCAATTTTTTAATATTATATTTATATAAATAGGAAAACAAATATCTAATATTTAAACCATTCAAGTTAAAAATTTTGAACTATTATTAAATTTGTATTATATATGTATATGTGTGAGAGAAAGAGAGAGATTAAATAATGAAAGCATATATCTTGCAATATATAATAGTGAACATATTAAGCTGTTGGCTTCTAAAACAAGAGTGAATGATAAAATTTTTAACAATAAATCTTATCAAATTGTGAGAGATTCTAAAAACAATAGTTATCAGTAGATCCTAATTAAAGACTAAATTTAGATGTCAAAGCATTTTATATAATTTTATGCTGCATTTTAATGAATGAATATATTTACAGAAAGTGTTCACACATTTTTGTAATGATTTTGTAAAGATGTATAGCTAATTAAATGTAAATATTTTATTTTTTAATATGTTCAATCTGATAGCCCTTTCTTTGAGCTATCATATTACATCTAGATTTCGAAGATAAAAGTCTTTTTTCTAAAAACATCAAAGCTGATATTGTTCCACAACCCTTCACAGTCTTTCAGAGTCCATCCAATGTTTTGGGGTGCCGTTTATAAAAAGCTTGTTTTAAAAGTCCATATGCACTCTGATCCATAAGTGAAATGTCAGGGACTTGGGTAGGATTCATTTAAAGAAATAGCTTCAATTCTAGTTTCATTTTTAATTTTTTCAAAAAATAAAGCAGTGGATTTAGATGTATGGCTTTGAGTTTTTATCTTGATGGAATTTAATATAGTGAAGATTGTTCGAATAAAGGAATAGAATTTTTCTTTGTAAATAGGTGTTAAAATATACTTCTAATAGTAATCCAAATTAATTTTGACATTTTTTCCTACTTTCCTTATTTTATATTTTCTGTTATAAGAGAATCAAATAATAACCATAAAATGTTAAGAAAAATTTCTTTTGTTTTCTCTAAACAAACTTAAGTCTTTTTGTTCTCCTTTCCTGTTGCAAATTGATCCCTTTTTTGTTGCAGTCAAATAAATATATCCAAGCTTCATCAATTGTAACTATATATACCTAATTTTCACTACCACATAATTTTCATACAACAATCTGCACTTAGTCTTATTCTGAGAAACATTTTTTTGGTGTTAAGCAATGAACATCATGCATTTTTGCTTTGATTAATCTTTAATTAGATTCTATAATTTTGTTAACAACTCCAACAGAGATATTTAAAGATTTTGCAGTAGCTTTTTGGGTTGTAGGATCTTTCTTTAAAACATGAAATTTGATTTTAAGATGACATGAAATTTGATGTAAGAGGTGTACATATTTTTGTTGGCAAAACATGTAAACATATTTTGCTTTTTTATCAGTTATATGTGAATTTTCATGCTTCTTTCCTTTTATGTTAATTATGTCACTTATTTTATGGGTAGAAATATTAAAGCCATGATTTTGTATTGTTTTTAATAAAAGAATAAGAGTGTTTCTGTTACTAAAAACAATACTTATATTCTAATTTTTTTTCAATATTTTTTTCATTTTTATCAGGATTGCAGGTAGTACAAAAATATAGCCTTTGATCTATAGTTTATTTTAAAGCAAAGAATTTTTTTTAATGTTGCAGATGATAATTATAACAATTTGATGCCAATTGCATTTTCATTTTTATTTAATTTCATGAACAAAATTTAAACTATTACAAAATTGTGTGAACCTTTCTGTAGAACATTAAGAAATATAAGAATACTTAATCTGAATAGTTGATAAAATGATCATATTTTCACTTGTAGTTAAATTTTTGTGAAAATACTGCTTGCTCTAATTTCTAAAATATATTTTTCTCTATTTCCTAAATTTTGGAAAAATCTTAAGATCTTTTATTTTGTTATATTTTCTTTGGGTATCCAATCACTTATTGAATACTTATCAAAACATGCAAAATCAATAACAAAATTTAAATTATTGGCAATTGAATAATACATTTCGAAGTTTATATTTATAACAAAAATATACCAACATGTTCAATAACCTATAAATAATTTGCTTTTGATTCTGAAAAGTTCCCTAATGAAAAAAGATTAAGAATGAATAATTTTATATTTACTATTGATGTATGAAGATAAATATTGACATATTTTCAGTAAATGTATAATTGTAATAAAATACATTGGTTTGTTATCTATTTGAAATAAATGATTTGGAGAGAGAGAGATTATTTTAAATAATATCAATCTTTGCAATGTATCTTATATATTATGTTTTGATTTGTAAGTTAATGGTAATATGTGAAATGTTCAGTCTTAGGCTCATCTTAAAATTTAATTATTTAATGTAACTAGGATTTGCAAGAAATTACAAGAGATTTTTTTTTAATGATACAAATGAGAGTGTTTTTGTAATTCTTTTAATCTTATTAGGTTTTTATAATTTCTTTTAAATTTTGCAAAATTAATGGTCTGTATGAACTTTTTCAACTTTTATTTTCTTGATTTCTGTAATATTTAAAAAATTCTTTGGCTTCTCATTTCAAAGTATAGTTTATCCTGAATTCAATACACATTGTAAACATACTTTTTTAAAAAAACATTTTCCTGGAAATTTAAAAAAGGTAGGAAAGAAGAAGAAAATAAAAATTTTTTAAATTAATCACATTTACAAATTTAAGAAAAATGTTATTGATAATATATTCTACAAATTCTAAAAGTTTTAGTTTAGAATTATTATTGTATTATGATTAATTATTATTATATTATACTATGTATTATATTAAGAATTATGGCCAAAAACGTAATTATTTCTATTGAGAGTTCACTTTGAACATTTCAGAATTTTATGCTAAAATCAATATGGAAAACTTATTTTTTAGAAGTTCTTTTCATTATATGTATATAACTTCAAAAATAAAAATATTCATAAAACAAATAAATTCTGTAATGAATTATTTTCTTTTTAAAAATTGAACATTTTAAAAATTTATTGCATGAAAACTAAAAAAAAGTCCTTATTATTCAAATCATTAAAGGAAATAGTGCCTGAAAATTTCATTGAAATCTGAATTAATCAGATGAAATAGTTTAATTTAGCATGAATTTACCAAAGTGTATTAAGTTCTTTTCTCACATTTGTATTTCCTATCTACTTGTAAGAAAAATTTCTTTGTTTTCTGTTAATGTAAATAAGAAACTCCTAGGTGAAAAAATATATAAACAAGATTATGCTGTAATGATTCAAATAATAATTAAAACTATGCTCTTAATTTTCATTTTTATAGTTTTCAGATTTTTTTAATGTAGAGAAGTTTTTTTCTCCCTGTAGATATAACATATTTTAATTTATTTATATATTTTTCTAGAATTTTTAAAAATGATAAAATTTTATTTTCTTAAAAACACATTTAATATTTAAATCACAGATTTGAAATTATTAATATTTGTAATTAATACATCGTCTTTTTTAGGATATAATTTCAAAGAAATATAAAATTCCATCTGAAAAAATGAGAGTGTATTTCCATTATCAACCTTCTTATTATCACTTGCATGTGCATTTCACCAGTATTGAGATGTCTGTACCTGGAGACCAGTTTGAAAAAGCCCATTTATTGGACACTGTTATCAGTAATATTGAATTAAGTGCATCTTATTATCAGAATATCACATTAACATATCTTCTCAAAGAGAATGATCCTCTTCTCAATAAATTGAGAAATGCTGGTTTAATTGAACTTGATTCTATTAAAAAGTGAAATAAGTTCAAAAATATGATCATGACTGAGTAAAATTTGATTTTGATACATTTAACATTTTTTTAAACTTAATAAGCAAAAAAACTTGTCATTTGTCATCAATATAAAATAAATTTTACCAAAATAATATTTTTAATATAGAATTGTACATTAATTGATTATTTAACTGGGGATTTTTTCCTTTTTCACTTCTCTATTTTTATGATTATATTTATAGTTAATATACTTTATGTGTAAGTCACATGAATTTAAAATAAATTATCTGAGACTGTCATATTTATCTGTAAATTCAAGTCTTTTTTATGTTAATTATTAGTTGTGTCATTGTTCTGAAATAAATGATAAACTTATTAACTATTTTTTACTTTTATATGTATTTTGTATATTTTAAGTAAATTTGTAGGCATGTTTCAAAAATTTAATTTATTGTTAATGTCAATTAAACAATGTATTTTTTATGTATAGAATAAATAATTAAGATACTTATATTTTTATGAAAGTATTGCATCTTTCACATTTAATCATAATCAAGATATAATAATTAAAATAGCTATTTTATTTTAAATTTATTCAGGTTGCATTTATTGTTATTTATTTCCATTATATTATACATTAAGATCATGATTTGATTGTACAGAATAGTGATAAGTCTCATAATTGTATATTGTCTTTCACAAATGACTAATTATTTTGTAGTTATAGATACACAATTTTGGTTCTTTGTAATTTAAATAACTATATTTAATCTTTTACTTCTTTTGAATATCTTTTACAAATGAATACTATGTATTTATTTGTAATTGTTTAATGTTATGTATCGTAATTGTTGATATCTGTGTCAGGGTAGAAACATGTTATTTAAATTGCTGCATATTTGACACATAAACTTTTCTGCTTAATAGGTCTACTTAAAATTTAATATAACAGCAAAATATTAAACAAACTAGCTGAAATCAACTTCTATATTTTCCTTAAAAAGCAAAAGTCAAATTTTAATGCAATATTTAATATTGTTAAATAACATTCTAGCTTTGTAAATAATTTATTTTTCTTTCAAAGAGCAATTTTTTTGTTTCTTTGAACTTTATAAAGTTATGGAATCTTTCTTATAAATTATCTACCACAAAAAGTTGATTTCAAATTAAAAATGTCAGCTCTCTTTTGCCTTTGCATAAAAAAGTTTTATTCTCCTTAAATTTGTTGTTGGAAAAACTTTTTTAATGTTTTTTGCAATTAGAAAAGTAATTTATATAATTAAAATTCAAAATATGTGGTAATTAAAATTAACAAGTTGTCTACCTATAATATTTTTATGTTTTTGTTTATGCCATATTTTATATGTATTTTTTTGCTTAATGTCTTGTATATCTTATTTCTTATATATATGGCTTGGAATCTACTGCCAATCATTTTAATTTAGAAGTTAAATATTCTTTCCTTATTTTTTGAATAAATTTCTTTTTTCATGTGTATAAAAAAAAAAAAAAGAAAGAAAGAAAGAACAATTCTATAGATTATTTTGAATAGTTTGTAGTTTTCACTAATAATGAATATTTTTAGTTTATCAGCATTTTGAATTCAAGTTCAAAGTATACTTGAGTATCTAATTTCTTTTTTAAATGTGTAAATTTGTAATTTTTACTGCACAAGATTACAAAATTTGCATTTCTTTTATGTATATTTTTTATTTTAAAAATGGAACATTTTTAACATCAGTTGTAAAAATATCATTCATCTGAAAGATTCTTCAAATAAAGACTATTTTATATAGAATCATGCTGGCTTTTTAATGAAAATATATGCATACCAAACATTTTTAATGAAATACTGTGTTTTTAATAAAGAAAAATTTAAGTTGTATGAAAAAAATTAATTTAAAACTATCAGTTTTATAAATCAAGTATATTGAATTTTAAGGCTAACATGTAACAAATAAATATATTCATTAAAAAAGAAATAAAAGATAGCAATTATAAAATGAAATATTTTTTCTAATATATAGTACATATAAAATGTGATACATATTTTTCTTTCTTTGCTAAATAAATGGCAATGTATATAACTGCTTTATTTAAATATAAAAATAATTTGCTTTTTCAAAAATTAAATCTTCCTATTACACTCTTCATGCAAACTTATTGAGTAATTAAAAGTATTTACACATTTTGCTTTTATCAATTAGAATAGATTAAAAGATTTTCTTCCTTTCAAAGTTGAAAATTTGCTTTTAATGGTTGAAGTTGTTGCTACCTTATAAATTAGCAGAGAAGTTTTCAGATAGTGATAACATAAGGGATTGTTCCACATGTCAGAAAGTTTTAAGTTCTATTGGCTGAATGTTATTTCTTGATATAGCAACAAAGCATCCCATTGATTATATCAATGGATTGTATCAATGTATGTCAAAAAATTATAGGCCTCAGAGTTTTTTGTATCTTGGGAAAACAATCATAGTGCAAAAATTATGCCAGATAAGTATGAAGGATGTGTTCAAGCATCTCCTAAGACTATCATAATAGATCTTTACAACTTGTGCAACATGATAGTGACTATTGTTATGGGTATGGTTGGGAGGTTGCCTTGAAATAAACATGAATGTTTGCATCCTATAGCTAAATGCATGTTGCATACCAAATCATCAAGGGTTGTCTACATCGATAATTTGTCTTGTCTGCATTGATAATTTGTCTTAGAGCATTTGTAATAATGCCATCCTTGTAGTTATAAATTAGCCACAATAACTCTCATTTTCATTTCTGTAAGCAAAACTGCTGCTGATGTGGCAAAGTGGGTGATGCCATTCATTAGATTGATATTTGAATTGAAGCTTGAAAAGAAAACTGATGAGCTTATGTCTCATCAATGGCAAAAAAATACTTCAGAAATGCATCTCCATTATAAGAGTATTTTACTCTTGCAGTATTTGAAAAGTGATACTAGCTCTGTTAGTTTGTGAGGGGAAATTTTTGCTTCCTGTGGAAAATGACAAGAGAAGCAATTTTACTCATAACAAAACTTGTTTTCAATATTTGACAGACTGTTTAGTAACTGAGTAACTTTAAAGGGAAACTTGAAAGTTACCATGTCAACATTATGTTGAGAAAGGCATAGTGAACCTGCAAGTACAAGCATTAACTCATCATATAACTGTCTTATATAATAATAAATTAAATTATTATACCACTAATTTATGATAATCTTTGATATCATTATAATGCAGAATTGCCACACGCAATTTCAATTTTAATCTTTAACCTGCTACTCACTTTTTGAAAATGTTAATTGGAAAAGTAGAAACAACATTGTTCATTACAGTACCACCCAGCAACTTCTCTTTTAATTGGCTCAATAGTTTTGTGTACTCTATACATCAATGACAATACCACCTCTCTGCTATGGTATTGTATTTATATATGTCTACTGATGTGTGACTTTTTAGGCTACATTCCCACTTTATTCATATTCCTAGTATATTTCAACATCAATTATAGTTAGCTTTTGTACATTTCATTGCTATTGCAATTTGGGAGGGGCTGTAAACTATTATATAAAAAGATTTTGTATTTTTACTTTGGTGAATGTTTAACTACAGATCCTTTCAGAAAGCAATATGATGTGAATGTGCTGATACTTTTAATCATTAAAATATCTACATTATGTGAAGGAGCAAAGTAGTTCAAATACTTTTAACTGTTAATATTTATTCTATTCAGTGTTAAATAGCAAAGGAGTTGATCATTTTTTTCTGATTTATTTTTTTCCATTCAACTTCTTGGATTTTTCTACATATTGAACAATAGATAGGTGGTTATTGGCTGTGAATGACTGCTTGAACTAAATGATTGCTTACGCAACTATTGCTAGCTTTTTTTATCATCAGGATACATAACATTGATGGCATAATTTTTTGATTGCTTTTATGAGTAGTAATTTGCTGAATTGTAAATTTAGTGAGGGGTTCAAATTATAAGGACGATTTTTAAAACTACTGTTATAAGCAGTACCAGATTTATATATACTTATATAAACAAGTGAAGTCTAAACTCTATGTTTTTGAAGTCTGTATAGCATACTTTCAGTATACAAACAGTAACAATTTGTCTCTGACAAAGCCACACTATCTAAAAAATAAAATTATTATTCTGTTTGTGCTGGTTCGAATATCTTGAATGGCTGCATAGAATAAAATGAAACTTATGTCAACATGTCAGACTCTGGCGAATTTAAAATAAAAACTATGTTCCCTTCGAAGTTTTGACTATAGCGTGTGCAATTTATTCAAAAATTAACATTTAAATAAAAATTCTTTGCATAGCTGTTTATGCTGTACTGTAATTTAAGTGATATAACAATTCAATTTCAATGATGTAACATTCTGGTCTGGAGTCCCACTGGAAGTAGAAAAAAAATATTTATGACATACACACACAATGAACATCCCATTTTCCTACAGTGGAATTTTTTGAAAGGTAATGAAACTTAACTTTTATTTTTGGATTTTTTAAAAAAAATGTATTGCCTTTATTTAGCAGATTTGTTCTCTTTCTTCTCATAAGACACTGCTCAGAAATGTATTAGAATGTGGATGAAGAAACAATAGACGATTTGAAAGCATTATACACCTCTTCTACCTAAATTATCATTTTGAACAGTGACACATTAAACAGTTATATTATTATCTGATGTATATAAATCGTCTCTGTTAATGGGATTATCATAAAGATTTTTCACTATAATTTGTAAGTAAGCTGCTTATTGATTACAATATTTTCGTAAATAATTTAACTAAAATCTTTTTAAAACCAATTTTGGATTTTAATATAATGGATAAAGATTAAGTTCAGAAACTGATTTTTATAAATGGTAAAAATATTTTGGAGATTACAATTGAGGATTTTAATAGTTCTTTTATTAAATTTCTCAAGAGACCTGGTAGATATTAAATTTACACAGGAACAAAAAGTCTCACATAATTAGTACTCAATTATCTTAACAAATTAATCACAAAGTCTTGTCAGATAAATAAAAATTCAGAAGTGATAAAATACAAAGTCTTAGAAGAAAAATGTAATCTAGATGAATGCTTATATGGGTATTGCTTTTAATAAACCAGTGGTAAAATTATCTCATAATGAAGATATATATGTTATTAATAAAATTATTATGAAAGAGAGAAGTAGTGAAATAAAATTATTAGTGATTATGAAAGAGAGAGAGATGTGGACATACAAATGAAATAATGATTTTTAAGACGGCAAAAATGTATTTTTGCATATTTATTGCCAGAGATTTGAACTAGTATTATTTAAACTAATAAAAAGTCCTTTTCGACAATATATAAAAGGAATAAGTTATTGTATAAATTGCATGTAATATTAGAAAGGTTGCATTCAAAAGTTAAAAGATGTGAAGTGTTGCTCAAATTCTGTTTTAAAAGCAAGTTTTCAATCGTCTTAATAAGCAAAGAATAATATCATTATAATTTATACCTAGTAAAGATCTTGTAAATAATTATTATCTGTAAATTTTATTCATCCTATGTCAATTCAGATTCTAAAATTTTCTTTATTTAAAAAATTCTTAAACTTATTTACTTTTACAATAATAATAAAGAAGAGAATCCATTTTATGTATTGCTAAAAGTGTTAGTAAAAGTAAAAATTGTAGATTTTTCATTAGAAACAAATTTAATAATAGAATTTAAAACATATATTGTGAATATAATAATTACAGATGGCTTTTAACACCATAAACAAGTAGTTAAAAAAAATGATTTCATTGAATAAAACTGTTATAGGAAAATGATTGTTAGAGACCAAACTTGGAATTTTTATTTCTTCAGAGTTATTTTTTAATAAAATGATTTTTATTTATTAATGATAAGTATATGCAAAAAAAAAATCTTTTCAATGACTTTTTCCAAATGAGCAAGAAAAGTTATTTAAATTAAATAAGTTTAGTTTAAGATATATGACTTATTCTTCATCCTCTCATATGAAATATAAAAAACTCTTTATTCTTTAAAAATTATAAATATATAAATAAACAAATGAGAATAAAATCTATGGTAAATATTAAAGTAGATAAAAATGAAAAAATATATACAGTAGAGGCTTAAATTTTTTATTATTATTATGAACCTTTAATTTATGAACACTCATGTTTTTATGAATTAATGTCTAATTCTTAAAACCTGACACCATAATACCAATGATAATTTTAACTCCCATTTACGAACTGAAATTTTGAAAAAAATATCCTTTAACCAACTTTTTTCTGACAAATAGTTTATTTAGTTTTTATGATCTGACATTTTTTATTTGATTCCTTTTTATAATTAAACTTGAGAGCTCAATTCATTCTTGAACAACGACATGTGCAATCATTGCAGATATTATGGGAATGAGAGTCAAAGACATGGATTTCAAGCACCTGATGGGAAAAAACGTGTTGAATGTCTTCTGTGTTTCCTGTACGTTATTACACAAGAGAAAATGGTAAAAAATCTTCTCTCCTCCCTAAAAGAACATGGAAGGGGAAAAACTTTAAAAATTTCTCTTGTTCTGTAGTTGGTTTCGTTTCATTTGAACAACTCAGTTAATGAAGTTTCGTTTGTTGAGACAGATTAAGTTGATTTTGTTGAGGATTTATTGCAATTGAAGAAACAAACATGTTTATTAGTAGAAGTAAAAAAGAAAATTCAGAAATAAGATGAAAAAATATGGAAGACAAAGTTGCAAAAAATAAAGGAATTTTAAACTGCAGCATCTCTTGATAACTTTAAAACGCAGAAAAATGTCATTGAAACAGTACTAGCGAAAGTGGCTCCATCCTTTGAAAAAACTTTGCTTGCTTGAGAAAAATAAAAGGATTGGACATTCATGACATTACCATCAACAAGATGGTAATGTCATTAAAGAGAAATCTAACTGCTTTATGAAGCTGAAGATAAAAGATTTCAAAGCGTCTGACAGTTAGCTTCAAAATTTGAAAACAAGACATGGTTTGAGCCTTAGAAAATTGTGTGTTGAAATGCAATGATTAAAGTGAAAGTATTTTTAAGTAGGTATCTTATTTTGCACTTTTTTTATAATGCATTTTAAATAATTCTTTCTAATATTTTATATAAAAAGTAATATGGTAAAAATATCAGATCTTCATAATATAATGCAATATTTTTCTATTTTACAAACTGTTTTACCAGTCCTTATGAGCTATTTAAAAAGAGCACATACTGTATTTTTTTAATACATTTATTTAAATTTCATATTTAAAAGTTTGATAAATCATTTTACGAGGGTTACTCTGAAATTTTTGAGATACGCGCAGACGAGAATTTACAAAATAAAAATAACGGATTAATTTTAAAATACAAAGAGTATTTTAACACAGAAGATGATTTTTTACTGACTTACTTCAACTTGTTTAGCATAGAATAAATTTTAAACAGAAGAGAAAATAGAGTTGACGCGAGAACATTTTCGCGCTATGATTTTTTACGATTTTAAAGCAAGATTAAATCAAGAAGAATGCATTCAACGGTTCCAATTTGTATTTGATAATGAATCTCCAGCTCATGCTACTGTATTCAGATGGTTTAGAGAATTTAGAAGATGTCGCAATTTTCTTTAGGATGAAGAACACACAGGAAGGCCGCCGTCGGCAGTAATCCCGGATAATGTGTCTGCCATACGAAAAGTGTTAATGGCTGATAATCGCTGTACCTATCAAATGATACAGAATGACTTAACATTGGATCCGTAGCCATACACAAAATCATTCATGAAGAACTACATATGAAAAAAGTAGTTTGCCGTTGGGTTCCCCATAATCTAACTGAGTACCAAAAAGACGAGCGTGTCAGAATCAGTAAAGGAACTCTTAAATTGCTAAATGTTGGCGGCCACCGCATCATTTCTAAAATTGTAACAGATGACGAAGCGTACATACCGTTTTTTGACGTTCCAACACGCCAAGAAAGCAAAGTATGGGTCTTTGAGGATGATCCCACGCCGACAATGGTGAAAAAACAACGCGCACTGAAAAAAGTGATGTATGCCGTTTTCTTCAGAAGTACAGGATTGATCAAAGCCATCAAGTTGGAAGGACAGAAGACAGTAACAGCAAACTGGTATACCACTAAATGTCTTCCAGAAATTCTACAAGAACTGAATGTTAGGGGACTAATGCTTCACCATGACAAAGCATCTTCACATACAGCCGGATTAACAGTTGAGTTTCTTAAACAAAAAAAAATTAAAGTAATCGAACATCCGCCGTATTCACCTGATCTAGCTATGTGCGACTTTTGGTTATTCTTTAATCTAAAAAAGAACTTACGTGAACGTTTTCATTCAGAAGAAGAGATTGATGTGGCTATAAATGGATTTTTTTTCATCTATTCCAAGAAATGAATGGCTCGAGGCATTTAATCTGTGGAAAATTCGTCTACAAGTGTGCATTGATGCTGAAGGAGACTTCTTTGAATACACCTAAATTCTTTGAACACACCTAATACTTTAAAATCTAGGTTTTAAAGTATAACTTTAAAACCTAGTTGTATCTCAAAAATTTCAGAGTGACCCTCGTATTCATATTTTATTCATCACTCTGCATGTTTACTTGTAAGATATAAAATTCTATATAAATACACATACCCATGTTTTGGCAATTGTTAACAGTACAGATCAGTTCAATTTTTTTAAATGAAGTTAAAATTTGGTTTTGAAAAATAAAAAAGAATTTTAACTGTATTTTCCAAAGAGAATATCTGGATATAAAAAAATTCCTTAACTTCTTATTATTTATAAGTCATAAACAATATAAAGATTTGGCACTTGTGTTAAATCTTTTTGACCAGAAATAAAAATCTTGCAAAATAATAACTTTTTGCCAGTTAAAATAGGAAAAGACACACTGAGTACATGGCTGTTAGTTTGATAAAGAATTTTTTTTAATAAGAGTTCAGTTTTAATTGCTTTTTCTCTTCTTTTATGCCAAAAAATAATAAAAATTTTAGACCTATCTACTATGGAACAGAATGTGATTAAGTATTATCAAAGATTTGATTCTGGCATCTAAAACTGCTTCAACAAGCATGTTTTGAAACTTTTTGAAACCAAACAAATTGCATTTCAAAAATGCCTAATGGTGGGATAGCTTTCTTTGAAGCATTAAGTCCTAGGCTCAATCTCAGTCATTGTTAACAATGGGAGATAAATGTGCTTGTGACTTTTGCTTGCACATT
>JAPDSC010021987.1:2406-40592 GCA_026290005.1 Latrodectus geometricus | reverse complement strand
TATATATATATATATATATATTTGTTTGAGGAGAACAATGTCCATTATTTTTGCGTGAACTTCAATATCTTATTACCATATTTTGCATTCGATTTGTGTAAATGGCTTAAAACTGTTATAGTCTATCTTTAGTAATAAAAATGTTATTGCCAATCTTCAGTGGTAAAACTGTTATTGTCAATCTTTAGTGTTAAAACTGTTATAGTCGATCTTTAGTGGTAAAAATGTTACAGTCGACCTCGGTGATGTAGCAATGATAAATTGCCAAACAACAGCGATCATTTTCTACAATTTTATCTACATTTTTGACGAAGTATAAGGTACATTTTTATCAAAAATACCTGGACGGAATCGACGACAGCATAGTTGCAAGGAATTGGCTATTACAATATCAAGAGCTGTTCTGTAGTCATTAATATAAAGATCATTAAAAAATAATTTTATTGAGTAGAATATTTTCAATTAGTACTTGACATCTTACTTACGATATTTATACATTTTATATTTTACATTTATTTACGTTTTACATTAACTTAAACATACTTTAAAAGTAGCACTTTCAAACAGTAAAAAAAACATATTCTTTTTATTTTTACATCTCTCATTTTTACTGTTGCCAATTCACTTCATAGAAATTAAAAAAATATTTTTGAAGATTTCATTTATTGCAGTAAATTTAAGTCAAGATTTTATAATATTGCTATTAGATAAAATTTTTAATACTTAGATATTTTAGAATAATTAATATTAACTTAAACATATTTTGACTACCATAGATCAACTTTTTGCTGCTAAGATAACATTCCAAAGGTACATAGAGCTGATATCATCCATGAAGCATAATCTCAACTCAGAACATAATTCTAAGTATCCAGGTGTTTTTACTCATTATCTTATTTGATAATGAATTCTGGAAGTTAGCTTTCACTGGAAATTAGCATAAAATGAATAACGAATTAACTTAAGGTTCTTTTGAAAACTTTTTTGTTGATTTTATTAACTCAACAATATTTTTTAATTAGTTGTATGCAACTGTAAGTTTTGATGGTTTCTCCTCTTGAAATTCCTGTACAAAATGGTTCTTCCACACATTACAGTGCAACAGAGTCGATGAAGTAGTTTGTGATTTATTTGTAAAAAGGAACCAACATATTTCCATCTGTCTAGTTGACATTAAACTACTTGTTAACGTCATGTGGAACAGGCAACTATCATCACACATGTACCACTCTTCGTTGAATTCATTGTTTCAGAATTGCATCACGGTGCAATTGTTACTCTGTACACAATTTGTTATTGTAAGATATAAAAAAAAACATCCTTCGTAAAAGCTGTTTATGCTTCCCTATTCAAATTGTGTAAGTTGTTGAAATATCACCTTCTTTCCCCAAGAGGTGTAACTGCGTCTCATTTAACGCTTACTGCTAGTAGACAATCATAAACTATTACGAGGTCTCGCTACAGGGATTCAAAGGGCTGCAGTGGCCTGGTTGGTTAAGGCGTCGTCCTCGTTAACAGAAGGTTGTGAATTCGAATCCCGGCTTAATCAAAAATCCGTCGTGTTCACTAATGGCAACTGGGGCGTGTAAAATATGTCGGGTCAAAATGTCCTTAATATTTCCATTCCAAATTAATACCCCTCGGGATGGTTGGAGCCAGGCTATGGGTCTTCTCTGGCTTCAATCTCTAAATTGGAAGAACCAGATTTTACTGCAATCTTCGAGCCAAAGTCGTACTTTCAACCTCATAGTAGCTGCTGTATTAAAAACGGAAGACGCTTTTTCTATCTTCATTAGCCCAGTCCCTGATGGGCGAGCTCAGCTTCGCCAAATGTCATAAATAACAACAAAAGCAGGGATTCAACAGTTTATTTGAGGGCATTTCTCAACGCACCCACGCATTGTGATTCTGAAATCTTGCTTATTTACATAACATACTGTAACTTGCATTAGCTTAAAATTGCAACTCAGTCATGTCATATCGCATTTTTAAAACAGAATTTTATATGTACGACGGTAGTTTTCTTGAATGAATATTCATATAATTTCAAAAACGGAAATTATTACGTTTTTAAAGTTGTAAAAAAACGTTTATAAATGTTGGCAGATTTTTAGCATCAATATCAAATGTAAAAGTTATAATTTAATTTGTAACACTACACATGGACCCTGGATACTATATAAAAAATAAATGCCTGTACGAAATGGGTTTTCAAACTTAAAAATATACAAATCGTTTTTTGAAACATTTGTAGTAACAACTACCGGTTTATTTCAAAAGTTTAAAAAGAAATCAAGAATAATTTTTCTTTTATTTTTAGATCAAGTTTCAAAATAAAACTATTATTTTGAAAGATTTTTCAAATTAAATATGTTTATCATGAATTGATTTTGTTAAAAAATATGCAAGATAATATACAATTTTATAAGCAACATTTCAAGATAAGATTTTAAAAAAGTTAGTTAACTTATAATATATTTTTGTTAAATTCTCAGACATGTAATCAAAATTATTGAGAAAGAAATATATGTTGTTTAGTTTTCCTAAAACATTTTCGAAATAAGAAGAAAAATTTTCCTTTTTTGAACTAATTTTTTCAGTTGAATATACACATATTTAAGATGAATAGCTGCAAAAAAAATCATGGAATATCATTATTTTTTTCTGAAAGGCATTTCACAAGTGTGTTTTTAAATAAGGTAAAAAAAATTCTTATTCTAAACAGTTTTTCAGTTTCAAATACTTTCCGACGATCAGTAATTAAGAAAAAAACTGTAAAAGATTAATGACTTTTTTTACATCATCCATACAATAAAGAATTAATCATTTCAAAATATATTTTCATATGAATGTAAAACAGTTGAGAAAGGAATTACCGAATTCATGAATCTTATCGAATGTAATTTGAAATAAGATTGTTATAAGCAGTTCCAAAATTCAATAGTTAATCATTTTAAAATATTTTTAATATAATATAAAATAGTTGATATAGGAATTAACGAGTTCAGGAATCTTATCGAATGTGTTTAGAAATAAAAATGTTATAAGAAAATCCAAGATCCAAGGGTTAATCATTTTAAAATATTTTTCGTATGAATAAAAAATCGCTGAGAAAAAAATTATCAAGTTAATGAATCTTATCGAATGTCATTCGAAATAAGACAATGTTATAAGCAGTTCCAAGATTCAAGAGTTTATCATTTTTAAATATTTTTCGAATAAATACAAAATGGTTGACAAAGGAATTACTAAGTTCGTTAATCTTAGCGAATGTGATTCGAAATAAGATGATTTCACGAACAATTTTAGAAAACAGTACATAATAATTTTTCGTAATTAAATATTGAAAATACATATTTACACTATTAAATCGATGGAAAAATTGCAACTTGATTTTCATCTTTATGTCGAAATATTTCAAAACAATATACAATATTTCTCATCTTGGGAATATTTACAGTCAATTGAAAGCATATTATATGCTTTACAAATAGGGAAATTATATTTTGATTTGTATTTTTTCTGTGAGGTGTTACAAAATAAAATAAAAAGATTTTTTCCTTCATTTGAAACATTTTTATAATTGCAAGTGTAATTCTGCAATCATCAGTTGAAAGATGTAAGATCATCAGTTGGAAGAATAAATATAATCATCTGTTTGGAGAATAAATTGATTTACTTATGTTATTTAGTTTGAAAAAAGATTGTGAAACAATTTTTAAATATTTTTTTTGCTAAAAGCTATGCTCAATAAATGATACCTATGCTCAATAAATGAGAAAAATATTACAGATGGTTACAGAATTTTCGGTAGTTTAGTGACAACCACACCCCAATGATTAATCGTCAAATGATTCACAGCTTTTGGCAACCCTTGCTGTTGTAAACGTTGCTGTGTTTTCACGTAATTCGATTAAATATTTATTTATTACAAAGTTAACTATTAAATTAAAATTTAAAGAATATTTATGCTTTACTTTCGGTTTTTATGGATCACTGCAGCTCTGCTGGAAATGAAGTACAGACAATCCACTATTTAGAAACCAATACTACCACAAAATGACAACTTACGCATTCAGAGAAACTGTATATCAGTGTAGATCACATTTTTTTAAAGTATTAATGTAGGGAACTGGTTCCAAAAGAAGATGAGTAACATTCACAACAATTTTATGTTTCACATATTATTTATTGGTATGAAGAACTAACATCAGTCAAGTTCTGCTATAATTAAGAGTTGACAAAATGGTATTGGATTGGTACAATTGTTAGCTGGGAATTTGCATTCAAAAAGTAGAATAACTATGGCTTCTTATGTATAGCAATGTTCACCAAAAACATATTCACGTGACGCAAAAATTACGATGGATGAAGACGTCTCTACTGTACCATCCTTCAGGGTTCGTATCGATTGAGAATCGATATAACAAGTCAGTTAAAAATAACAAAACTTTTATTCGTATAAATTCAATAGGTTACAGAAAATTCCAACAGTAAAAGTCGCAATTAAACCGCGTCAAATTAGCTAGTACAGCAGGAAAAACAACTTCCAATCAAGAAGCCTCAAATATCTCAGACAGTCAACAGCTTTTATGCTCTAGACTATACTCAAGACTGATCGTCATACAAGACTGTTTTTTTTTTTTTAAATTTGGAGCAGCTGTGTGCCTGCCCAAGGGCATCTACACATTCATCTGAGATAATAAAATCGAAATTAGGAGACTTGATGTTATAAGGAGTATTGGTGTTTAAAATTTAGGCAAAAGCCTTCGAAAGAATTGCATCAGATGTTAAGAATGTAGCAATTGGTCTGACTTGATTATCCCCTGGTATATTTTCTGCTTCGAATAGAGAACTAATATTCCCTGCTCTGCACTTGATCGCTTGCTTAAAGAATTTTGTATTTAGTTTTGAAATATGCTCAGTGAGGTTGACAAGTTTAAGATCATTTCTGATATTTCTATTCCTGATATAGTAAGGAGCATTTACAATGTATCTGAGCATTTTATTTTGCATAGTGTTTAAAATTTTTGCATAAACTTGAGAGTACGAACACCAAGCAGGAGATGCGTAAGTGACTATCAACCTTAAAACTGAGATATAAAGTAGACGTTTCATTTTTAATGTCAGTTTGGTCAACACTGATTATTTGTCGGGCGATGATATTTACACCTGACTTGAAATTAAATCTACAAGTTTCGCCAAGGTTCTGAAAGGTTCTAAGCTATCTCGCTTAGTATTAATTCTACAGATTTGGTGATGGATTTTCCCAGAAGTATCTATTTCACGGCAAGTCTCCAATTCTTTCGAAATGCAGTTTTTAACGTAAAATACCCCGGATTTGCGCCAAATTTTTGCCCAAAACTGAGTATTTTCGATCTGTCTGAGGTATTTAAAGACAAATAGAAATGAATTTGTAACTTCACAGCGATTTTTTGCAAGAATTTCTCGTGAAAAATATGAAACATTTTTTGCACTGGTTTCTCCTGTACTATTGAATAAAACAGAAAAGAATATTAAAAAAATGACAGTTTTGTCAAAATGTTAAAGGTAGGTTCCATGGAAGTAAAATAGTCTAGATATACAAAAAAAAACCACCAATAAAATTTCCTCCTGTAATTTGAACACACATGCAAAATATAAAACGCATATGAGGAAGACTAAATGGCGAAATAAAAAGTATCAATGAGTTTTAATTAACCGGTGTTCGTCTTGATTAAAAAACCAGTGTTGTAAATGTAAAATACAATATTTAAATATTAGTTTGCTATTTAGAACATTTATTATTTTTAAAAAAAAACATTTAATTTATTTCTTGTTAAGTTTATAACACAATAAAAGAGTAACATACCACCTTCTGTATTTTTAAATAATATTTTGATAATTAACATCTGGCAATGCTGTTATTGTCAAAACAAATTGTGTACGACTGATGGTTCCAACTTGTACGAATTGTTGTTGTTATTATTATCAATGTTTCTGTCTTTAGTGTACAAATTAACTCTACCGTAGTTCAATGACACACATTACTAAAAAAATAATTTTAGCTAAAGGTTAAAAATAAACTTAATGTACAAACACGTAATGCAAAAATTTAAAAAAATCTTTCTTGTTCTTCTAAAAAGTATCTACGGAGACAATGGAAAAACTGCTACATCGTTACGACAAATATTCTAAGCCAGATGTTACCTGCATAAGTTTACTTTCTTCTTTAATCTTTTCAAAGAGAACATACGATGAAAGCAGAAAAGTTTTTATTTTCTTCTTCAGTCATTGTAAAATTTCTACCACAATACTTTTACATGTCTCACTAAAGTCATGTGACCTTCAATAAATGCTTTGTAAGTGATTATTTATATGATTATGAAACAGCAATCAATAAATAAAAAATATGAGCTTTAAGAAAAAGACATTGTAAATTGGACATGAAATCTACCAGTGGAAAATTCAAAACGCTTTCAAAATTTATCAGCACATATTTTAAATTCGTAAAGTATATGAGTTATTTATATTATGAAACATGAATCAAATTTATAAATTGATTGTTGAAAATTTTTCTAAATTCCATTTATAAAAAATCTCAGAGAAGAAAATTTATATTCTTCCTATAATTAAAAAATATATTTTAAAGGAATTCTCAACACAAGAGCAATTACTAAAACCAATCAAATCCATGAGAAATTTTTAAAAGATTTTGTCAATATATTGAGCGTTTAACTTCATATATTCATGTTGTTAAATTATCAAAAGCAAATTAATAAATTCAATTGTACTGTATGTATGAATGCATACTCAATACTTTTAAAAGCAATATTTTTTTTTATTTACCCAAAAATATATTTGTAATTCAACTTATATTTATGTTCCTATCACTTATCATATTCCATAACTGAGAAAATATTTTCCTGATATATTGGGAGCCATAAAATGTCTTTATAACTCCATCTCATTAATTTCTCTACAAATCGCAAATAATCGCTAAGAATGTTTCATAGTTGACACGTATAAATCTCACTCGTTTTGTAACACACACACACACACACACACACACATATATATATATATATATATATATATATATATATATATATATATATATATATATTCAATAATATGGTATGGTAGCTAAGTAAACTTCTACTAAAGATAAATAAGCTAAGTAGAAGTATCAAAACTTTTAATATCCTTTTCCAATGATAAGAAAGTTGATAATGTTTGTAAATTCTCAAATCTTAATATTTTATAAATTGCCAAAGCTGTTAATTGAACAAAATTAAATTTATTTTACATATTTTATACATTCAAATAGGAAAAAACTATAGAAGCAAATATAATTTCATCATTTGGACTTTGGTTTACCATTTTGCTGAAATTTCGATTAAACATTTTCTGAATATCAACACAAGATCACTCGTCAAGGTCGTTAGTAATAAATTAATGTAAAAAACATTGAAAAAAGCTTCTTTTTTCATGGTTATGAAAGGAAACAAATTTAAAAAATTAGTAGCTGTGATGTTTGATTATTATGCAGGAAAAAATTCCATCTCCTATTTTTAATCTTCTATTTTAAAATTTATGAACTTGTAACTAAGCAATGATGAAAAATTTTATTTAAGAATTAAAATTATATGAAACTATAAAAATCTTTACTTTCAAAGATAAATATAATTTAATAAAGTTCTTAAAACCTCCTTTTAGTTAATTATTAATTTGCAAATTTTGTTCAAAAACAAATAAAATTTTAATAAATATAAAAAACTTCTTAAAATACGCAATTTTGAATTAAAAATATATAATATCGTTATATTTTTATACATACTGTTTAAGCAAATAGCTTAATTATTTAAGTTGTTGCAAATATAGAAGCAAAAAAGTTTAAAGGAAACTCAAATGTTTTATTTAGACATCACTATACTCTTGCTATATTAATTTTTTTAATGTTTTTTAAGTTAAACTATTAAAAGTTTTTTATATACATAAACTTGGCTTATAAAAATGTCTTGGCCCAAATTTACTTTCGTTGATTATATTTTATTTTCCAATCATGCCAGTTTGCAAATTTTACAATAAGATCATCCAATATTATTTTACTGGGTGTCCTTTATTGTGCATAATATTATATTATAAAACCGTTAACTGTGTTATTTAACAATTTTGTTTTAGTTCACTAAATTGCTTTACAACTCACGAATAGTATTTAAAATAAATTATTAAACACAAGCTTTGTCTGTTATTATTCCAAATTTGAAACAGATTTTGTATCTCATTTAATTTAATGATAAAGAAAATTAGGAAACAATAAAGGTTTCAAAAGCTCATGATATTTAGAAAAACCTAAATTAGTGTTAGTATTACAAATCAAATAATCAAATATTAAACACAAATTTCTTCTAACTTTATAAGTTTGATAAACAGATTTTATCGGTTATTTCACTAAATGATGAAGAAAATTAAAAAGCAATAAATGCAATACTAAATCACAATGTTTCCGAAACTATAAAAAACGATTTGTGTTATAAAGCAAATTTCTGAGCACAAATTTGGTCGATCTTTAATGAAACTTTGATATGTAGATTCGACCTGTCTTTTAACTAAATGGTGAAGAAAAGAAAAACAAATGTAATACAGTCTGATGATTCTTTAGAAAACATAAAAAGCATTTATATTTAGTTGAAAACATATAAATGCTATTTTATATATAGGACGAACTTTTTTAAAAGTGACATAAGGAATCATAAATATATTTCTCTTTTCAATAAAAATTATTCTCGAAATTCCTTTACGAAATATTTTATGGGAATGCCGTTTAAGAATAGAGGCTCTCCGATGGTTTTTTGCTAAAGTTTAGAGCAGAAATTTGATTTCTTTTTTCAAAAGCCAACACTTTTCCGTTTTCTGACTCTACTTATTCCCAGGAGAGACGAGATCCCATTCAAAACATTTAATCAATTAAGTTCCCTTTCTTCCATTACTTTTTCTCCATAGAAATCACCGCGATGCCACTCACTGGTCGTAATATGTTATTCCGGCATTTCCTTCAATTCATATTGATCCAATCTTCCTTAAAGTTCGAATCGAACGTCCATGGAACAACTCTTTTCTATTTGTAAATGCCGTTGAGAGATATATTGGACAGCAGACGATTCTTTATTAGATTAAATGGGTCGGCGTTTCCGATTGGTGGAACGTGTCCGAGTAAAGTCACGTGATTAAGGAATTCGAACTTTTTTTTTGCGTAGGCATTTTGTGGGATGCGGAGTAAAGATTAGGAAAGAAAAAAAAAAGAAAGTTTGTTTTAATGCTATGTCTGAAACGAGGTAATAAAACTTTACTTAAAGGACAATTTAAAAACTCCTTCTACAAAACTTTGAAATAAAAGATTGAAATCATTAAATCTTCTTTAAGAGAAAAAGTATAAGAAAATTTATTTGAAGGAAGTAAATAAAAAAGAATTAAAAATTGTTTTCATACAATAAAACTAAAAAGGGTGAAGGCTCATAGAGCATTAAGTAATTAATAATTCATTCTTTGCTTTTTTTATTCAACTAAAATTCATCCTTTTCCTATTTCAGATAACAGGAATTCATTAATCTATTAAAAAAATTAATCACTTAAAATTTTTGTTGCTACTCTTTCAATTTATTTTTTGAAGACTCAGATTTCTAGATAAGTATTTTAATAATTTATTTTGTAACTTTCAAAGAAAATGATAGATGATAGTAAAAAGTTTTGTAAGACAAATGTGGTGAAAACATCAAGATAAATTGTTAATTCTATAAAAATATAATTAATTAAGTTCAACAATAAGTTATTTTTAGAAATTTTTATTGCTGAACTTAAAAAACTAAGAATTAAATAATTAAATGCTACGCAACAAATAACAATGTTTTAATATTATCCTTAACTAACATAAAATAAAATAATAAAATGTAAAAAATTATTGAAACATCATAGCATGTAACCAAAGCAAAAGAACAAATACTGAAATCATTTGTTTCCACGCAAACTAATTTTTAATCAGTAAGATTAATGATTAACATAAAGCAACGATATAAGCAGGCTTCACTAGAAAATAGATTCAAACAAATAAATCTTGATTGAACTAAGATATCTTTTCCCACTTTACATAAGCATGCAATCAAGTAGCTCAAGTAGAAGGCAAAGCAAATGAAATTATACTTGTTATCAAATAAGCATCATTATTAGTTTGAAGAGATAAAATAAGGCGAATTTTGAAGAAGTAAAGGTAAGTTGAGTAAATAAAATAAAATGTTAAAAAAACGTATTTTAGAAACATAATTAAAGAATATCACAATAATTTTCAGAAGAAAGAGTAAAATTAAAATAAGACGTATAAAATATAGTTCCTCATCAGGATTTTAATCCAACTTTCTATTGTATTCTCCAATGACCTGAAAACGAGATGAAATAGCTTGGAAATATGACATCCTATTGCATATTTAATGTGGTCATATTGAAATGTGATATCTCATCCCAATATTGAAATGTACTTTATTTTTGTACATTGTATTTTTGAGAATACCCGGGAGTTTTTCTGAAGAAATGCAAATTGACTTGATCCGTACAAACTTAATAAATGAGGTATCAGCAAGAATTTTTAATCATACATTTTTTGCGAGAGTTTTTGTTCGTTTATAGTCATAATGGTCTTCTTAAGAGCATATTTTAATTTTCCAAACACGATCGAAATACAAATTAATTGGACTAGTTAGATTTTATACATAAGCAAAACCTGAACTCTAAAATCTATATCTAATCTGCTTCAAATCAAAAACCGGAAAAGCAGGAAAACGAAAGCAGTATAATGTTTCATGTATGAGTAATAATTTCTGTATGGGACATGGATGTCCAACCATTTAAATATATAAATATCAATATATTATAGTACATTATAAACTTACATAGCTTTCCCCTTATAACATTGCCTAGAATATTTCCATTTATTTTGTCCATGTTTATTTGAAAGATATTATATGCATCACTACACTCTATAACACATAATTTAAAATTTCATTTACTCTAAATGTGTCTTTAATCATCACTGATTGTTTAATCATTCATTATATCGAAACAAACACATAAGTTTTTTTTTTCTAATGGCGGGCACCCTTGAGTAAGTACGTATACATTATCCCATTAGCCGCAACAATTATTTATTTTATCGTTACCCGGTGGGTACCTGTGAACCAAGGAGGTACGAGTAGCATCACCCACGACACACCACCACAAACCCGTTTATTGGGTGGGTCACATTCATCCATCATCTGAGGAAAACACAAGAAACACAGAGAGAGAAAGTACATCCATTCCTGAGCCAGGATTCGAACCCAGATCCTCCCCATCCGTAGTCAGTTACGCTAACCACTAGCCAGGTTGGTTGGCTACGTACACATAAGTTTGTGTGCATTATTTTTGGATACCTGTTATTCATCAGATTACACGCTGCTTCAGCGGATTTAAAATGTCACGTTCTGAATGTGTTTTAGACAATCGCTATTTGCCCAATCGTTCATTATATCGAAATGCACACACGCACATAAATTCATGTGTGTGTTACCTTCGGATATCTGTTACTCAGCGGATTACCTACTGATTATGCGGATTTAAAATTTCATGTCCTCTAAATGTTTTTAGACCATCGCTGATTGGCCATTTGTTACTTATATTGAACAGCACATACACAAAAGTTCATGTGTGTGTTATCTTTGATATCCGTTACTCAGAGGATTTTGATATTCATATTTCGTTACTTAGGATTATGGATATTTGTTACTCATAGGATTTAACATTTCTGATAATCTGAATGTTTTTTCACCATCGTTGATTACCTAATAATTCATTATATCGAAATACACACACATAAACGTTTTTGTGTGTTTGTTATCTTTGGATATCCGTTACTCAGGATTACGGATATTTGTTACTCAGAGGATTACTCAATGGATATCTGTTACTCAGAGGATTTAAAATTTCAGGTCCTCTGAATGTGTTTTAGACACTGATTGCACAACTGTCACATCACTGATTGTCACATTTATTATTGCCCAATTGTTTATAATACTGAAACACCCAATTTCACTTGCTCATGTGTGTGTTACCTTTGAATATTTGTTACGCAGTGAATTACTCAAGACAATAGGCAGACTAACTAAAGTAATTTGCAGACTTCCAAAGAAACAGACTATATAAGATGATGCATTAAAGTTCCAAGTCATTTCATTTCAGTAGTTAACAATATAATTTGTAAAGTGCTGTCGTAATCCAACAAAGTACTCGTTAAAAACACAATAAAACTTTAAAAATCGCAATGTTTTCGAATGCTCTTCAACTAACATAATGTTATATTTCAACATCTAAACAATAAAGCTTATACAATTAATAAATTAGTTCAAAAATCAATCATTTACAAAATAATACAAATAATTAAATAGTTTAAAACATTAAAATTAAGGAATTTAGCCAAATATTATTTATTTTTCAATAGTTTTTTTTAATTTTGACAATACGGAAGCCTTAATATGCACATTATGTAGGTTAAATAAAATGCAGAAAACTCAAGATTTTTCACTTCAATACAAATCAGTTTACTTGTAGATTAGTTAAGTGCATATTAACGGATTCGATCTTTAACGGTAACAAATATGTATTATCAAGTCTGATTCTCATAGTTTAAGAAGCGTGAAGACATGTTATTTGCCACTCAGATTTGCTTTTTATGTTCATATGGACATTCAAGTACCAAGCATATATCATAGGGTCTTGCAACACATTAAGAAAGGATATTCAAGTTTATTTTGTGTAGCTAAATTTGCTTAACAAATATTCTTGTTTTATTTCATTGGTGCCAACAACAATGTTGCAATATTGAAATTTAAAGTACATGAGTTCTTTTCAAGGCAAAAGGGTAAAGTAAGCAATAACTTTTAAAAATCAACTTTTGATGATGCAAATTTCTATCTTCGGGCTAAAACAAGTTTTACACTTATTTCCAGAGTTACACACGGAAATGATAGTTGAAAATTGATGTATAACTTTACCTTGCCATTTAGATGAGTTCTAAGAAAGGATTTTTAAGAACTCAATTTTCAATTTCAAAATGAACTTTATGCAAATTTACATTTTCTATGCATATAAACTTTCTTGATATATAAGTATGTTGATGTTCTCTGATGTCATGGAAAAAGTCTATTTGCTGCCAATAATTTATAATTTTAGCTAGCTTTAGAAATATACAGCGATATGTCAGAAAAATCCCATATCATTTTGTGACAAGTTTAATTTTTTATAATATTTTTTTAACTTATTTAAAATACACTAATAAACAAAATTGTTCCAATTTTTATTTTATATACTTATTTTATATTTGTTTTTATAATAATTAAATAAATTTTAAACGGAGAGATGTTTTCTCAAAACTGAAAACCAACATTTTCATTTATCCTTATCATTGTATTTAATCCTTGTCATTGTATCCTAATCATTGAATTTAACACTAAATTCAAATTTTTGTACTTTTTTCTGTTGCTTACAGTTTTATATATCTCTAAAACTAAATGAAACATCACATTATCAATATATGCATATTTTAAAAATTAATCATTTTATTTAATATTAGAAAGATATTTTTGATAGTTAAATAATAAAACAGCAGTATTATTAATAAAATATTTCAGCAATGAATGTACAGTTTTGTGTATAAGAGCATAGTATTTCTAACTTTTATGAAACACAATTTATGATAAATTATTTTAAATAAATAATAAAAATCAACTTAAATTATTTTTATAAATAAATTTTTGTAAAGAAGAAAAGTACAAAACTTGTTATTTATTAATTCTTTGGGCCAAAATTCTTTCCACGCTCTTTTTATACCACGAACTGCCTTGGTTAACAATGTAAAGCGGTAAAGTCGTTTCAAGGAGATTTGATTATTTGTTTGCTGTTCAACTATAATTTTTTTGCACACAAGGGCTAATTACACCCACACATATGATTAAGGGGATACGAAGACAAATTATTTTGTAAGAGACAAAGACATTTAGGAATTTTTATTGTAAGTCATTAGTACACTATGTACTATAATGATTAGAATCTTTACTATCAATACTGTAATTGGATCAAAATTCTTCACTTTAAATTGCAAACATTAAAAATTATATTAAATATCAAATATAACGCAATACAGGAATTTCTTTTTATCATCAAACATGTAATATCATGTTAGCAACATAGTAAATAATCATGCAGCATCTTGTGTATAATCATGTTAGTAATACAGTAAACAATCATGCATTATCTTTATAACAGATATTAAATGACAAATAATAAAAAAACTTCCGACTCATCAGGAACCATTAAACCAATAGTCTCTATTAAAATACTTAGAAGAAACTTGACGTGCACACATAATATAGTTAGATCAAAATTCTTCACTTTAAGTGAAATACAAAAATCCGTTAAAAATTATATTAAATATCAAGAATAACATAGTAAAAAAATTTCTTTTCTATGTTGTGAATAATCATGTAGATCATCTGTATAACATGCATTCAATACGAAATATTATAACTTATATTCGTATTGGATAAACATTCAGTATGAATAGAGAACTTTCAACTATTACTAACTGAGAATTACATGTATGTTAAAATAGATTTCAATTTTTAAATAAATAAAAGTATTTTTTTTCAAAAAGTTAACATTTGCCTTGCATAGTTTACTAATCAGTGTGTATGTGTGCGTGCATAATTAGTGAGAGTAAATAAATATATATATATATATATATATATATATATATATATATATATATATATATATATATATATATATATAAAATATTACAAATTCTACAGAGAATAGGGGAATAGAGTCGTTGAAAACAATGACTTCTATATGTGATATGAAAAGATTAAATTAAATATGTAGCTAACCATTTTGTACTATGTTGCTTACTGTCACAAGGGTGGGTGTGAGTGTTTTTATATAAGTGTTTACTTAGTTTCGTTTCGGGTAAAGCTAAAATATAAAAAACTCCAAAAAAGGCAAAAAGCGAAGTCCATGAGGGTAAGGCATCGATAAACACCGCAATACAGCTGCTCAGAATATTAATATACATCTTGTCAACCCTCATGGCAAAAACATGTAGCTCATAGTGAAACAATATCTGCAAGACAATACTATAGAAGGAAAAACAAATTCTGCGGATATTAAAGAAGATTGTGATAAGACCACGAGGAAAACAACGGTGTCTAAGCTGAATAAACATCTACAGAACCCAATATCAACACATGCACTTCTAAGTGAATGGTACAAACAAAGTATTCAGGTCATATCTTTGATTGCAAAAGCCCTTGTGACAGATATAAATTGGAAACGATGAGAACAACTATACCATGACCATACATCCTTGATTATGAGTCATTAAAAATATACTTTGGTTTCAAATTAATCTCTTTTTTTTTCTTATTCCTCATCATGGAAAGATCTTACGTGGGGCTAATCCCTGCTAAAACCAGCAACCTTTACGCCCTTATTCTTAGAGAAAAGCAAGGAGGTGGTTTCGTAATGGTTTGAGACTTTATCTCAAGATTTGTAATAGAATTCTTCATCATCTTACATGGACTTGTCATTTATACTTATTCGATTATCACTCTTTTTGACTACCGATTGTGTGCGAAATTCCAATCAATGTTTCTGGCTGAAGATTGCACTCATCAAAAAGATAAATCCTTAACTTATTGTAAATAAACAATTCAGTCATGATTTTTAGAACATGAGACTCAGTTTAAAGTCATTTAACCTATCACCAGACTTAAGCATCATAGAGCCACTGTTTCCTGTTTTGAAAAATGGGTGAGATCCCGTTATTCTCTTCCTGTGCCTCTCCGAAAGTTTAACAAGTTTCTGCCTGAAGAATGATGCAACCCATTTACAGCCATATAGAATTTGCACATGTAAATTTCAATTCAATTTATTTTAACAATTTAAGGTGCTCTCACGCCAAACTATGCCAAAACTTCTTTCTCCATGGGTTTTCCATTATTTTAGAAAATACTTATATGAGTCTGTAATATATGTTGACTGACATATCTGTATTGCTTTGAACTACTTATGCACAAATTTAAGAGTGCAGTTTTTTTTTTAATTGAAAAATGATAAAGTAAAGATTTATTGGTGAAATAAATTAACTCACTATGAATATATGTCATGGATTTTCGTACATTAGCTCATTTATCATTTGCAGATACTAACCTGTCGATAGGTGTCTTCCACGGTAGGTATGTACATTTCACAGAAGGTTCCTTTCACGAAACGTAATACAAGAGAGCTCTTGCCGACTCCTCCTGCTCCAAACACCACCACTCGGTAATCGTTACTTTGCTCTGGCATTCTTCCCTATTTCACATCGTCACGCTGCAAAAACATGTATTTAGAAATACAGATATAACAGATACACTTTAGAAGAAAGTCATTAGCCTAAATAGCTAAATATTAAATACCTTTATTTGTTTTATAGCTATAATAATATATATTCTATATATCACTAAATTGCTATAGATATTAACAATATTAATAAAGGTACTGAATGAATTAATATTTAGATATAGTAATGTGTAACGATGCACTATAAATAACAATTATAATAATTTTTAATTATAAAAATGTTCGAGTCCCGGCTTATCCGCAGATCTGTCATGTTCACTAATGGAAACTGTGGTATATATAATATTTCGTGGTCTCAGTGTCCTCCATGTTCCCATTCCAAATTAATAACTCTGGGTATGTTAGGAGCCAGACATTTGGTCTCTATTGCCTTCCTATCTCTAAATTGGAAGACCCAGATGGTGCTGCCATCTCTGGGCCAAATTCCTACTTCCACCCACATGAGGGGATGCTCTGTGCAACAATGGAAGACGGTCTCTCTGATTTCATTCACACGGTCCCTGACGAGCGCGGGCTGGCCTTTGCCAAGTGGCTTAAGTAACAACAACAATTAGATGAATATTGCATGCCTGACTTCCAATTGCACATCAGCAGGGACAATACCCAAGTGTTTTCCGGATTTTTACCTTCAGATTACTGAATACGATCCAAAATCGATTTAAAATTTTTTGAGAAAACTTTTTACTACTTTGTAATTTGGAACATTTTTTACGTGAACAAGCAAAATGTGGCGCATGATAAAAACAAAACTAATAACTGGTATCAACTATTAGACTATCTGCTGCATAGTGTCACATGCTAAAAAACAATAATTACAAAGTAGAAACTTTTTATTTGTAACTACTATGAAAAATTTAAAATGTATTTTACATTTTTTATATTAAATACATTAGATCGGGTTAATTTGCTATAATTTAATCATGAAATTTATTGCCCAAGCCTTTTTGTTAAAAATGTTCTTCAAGATCAAGGGGATACAAGAGGTTGATTTTAAAAGATATAATTTACATTTTATAAAGATGAAATTACATTTTTTCATTAAATATTTTATTTTTATAACTCTTACTAAATACATTTTTTTGAAATATTTTTATAAAAATTTATATTGTTACCTTTTTATCATTATAAAAAGGCCTTCCTCGTATCTGAAATTTTGTTAAAATTTACGAAGAAAATTTGAGCATAAATCTAAACTTCATATAAATTAAACTAAGCGTGCATTATTTTTTTCATTTCTTTGTTTTTGAATATTTTTCCCCATTTCACTGCTATTTTACGAAACATCAATCAAATATTTGCAACGAATGTTTCGTCCAAATTAAATAAATTGATATTTCTTAAAACTCAAACTTCAAAGTATATGTTTCTAACTATACAAAAGCTGAGAAAAGGGTTTCAAAGTAATAAAACCCAACTATAGATTTAAAATTGCTTAGTTTATTACAAATTTCGAAAAGAAACAAATACACAAATAAAATATTTGTTAATGTTATTTTTTAATGTTTCACTGGCAATTTCGTGACCTAAACTTTTATATTTTAGCAAGTAAATTATTTGCTTGGAACATATCTAGTAAAGTTTAAATAGAGGAATCAAATAATTGGTTTATGAAGATTTTTGTTAGTTCCTACTTTCCGTGATTTTTTAGCTTCAAGAGACGATTTTTCGAACTTAGTAATTTTTAAGAAATAAAATCCTTATGGAACTAAAGACTAATGAAAGATGGACATGTTTAAACAAAAAGAATAGAATTAATACTGAATATTACAGAGTTTTAAGAAATCACTGACACACGTCCCCATAATTTAACTACAAATAAATTTCTTTCACAAAGAATATTTTTTTACATTTTTCGCGGTCAAGTACATCATTTAGCGATTCAATTACCACGAGGAATCTTTCTTACTTTACCTCGACGTCCATTGCAAATAAAATGAAGAATAGAAAGAAGAAAGGAATGGGGCTCCATCTTGTACGACACACGACCCTCCATTCCAAAACAACGTTATCTATCACTCCATATCCAAGTTATTCTTATCTCTAGGATAAGTCTTCTCTCCACTTAATTGGGTCTTGGCTATGTTTGACTTCAAGGCTCGCCAAATATTGAACTAAATGCTCTATGGGCTTCCTTGACACCAAAGACTCTACAATCAGAATTTATTTCCTAAGATATGGCCTGAGAATAGAGCAATATGGAAGTGATTAGATGATGTGAACTTAACTTGTGATAAACTCTATCAGTGAGGTTTAGAATGTCAGTGTTGCTTATTTTATCAGATTTTTAGAGTTTTACTTAAAGTATTTAGATTGTATATTGATATTTAATCATCTAAATTTATAATAGAAAATTAGGGCAGCTAGACTTTTAACAGAAAGTGAAAGCATATATTGAGATGAATCTTTATTAACGGAATTTATATAATATTAATGATAAGTAAATATATTTATAAATATTTCTATATGTGAAATAAATTTTGCAACTGTTAATTTATATATATATTAGTTTGGGGAAAAAATAATCCATTATTTTTTCGGTAGACGTCTGTAGTGATCGATATCTCGTGAGGTATCTATCAAACAATTTCAGATTTATGCTCGTTGGAAAGGTGATATTTGACACTAAACTATCCTCTTGCGGTTTTTTGTTTGATTAATTCAGTTACGAGTACTAGGTTTTAAAAATGGAAGACAACAAACAGAAAATTCGATACATTTTCGTTTTTCTCTTGTAGCGGGGAAAAAGGTAGCCGGGTGACTAAAATTTTGAAAGGTGTTTATCATCCTATATAAGACTGTAACAACCAGTTACGCACAATTTTTGTCGATTCCGTTCGGGTATTTTTGATGTTAGAGATGCACCTAGCATGTGGATACAGCATCGTCGAAAATGTCTATAAAATATCAAAAATGATCGAAGTTAACCGCATGTCAGCAGTCATAACGCGCAAGACCTAAAAAGCTACATGAAAGCTGTTTTAAACCTTTTTACAAAGTGAATCCAAAAGAAGTTACATGAAGTTCACGTAAAAATAATGGATTTCTTTTTCCCCAACCTAATATATATATATATATATATATATATATATATATATATATATATATAAGAAAAATATCTCTACATTTCGACTTATAACAATTATACCATTCACAGAAAGTGAATGAAACTTTGGCATAAGGTATTTTTAGGTAGGCGCTTAAGAATGATATGGAAAACAACAGTGTCACTCAAACAGTTATGATTATAAAATTTCAAAAATCAACACCCAGTCTCTTTTATCAGAATGCGATCTTCCTTCTGAAAAAACTAAATAGCGTTGGAATGGCACCTGTAGTATGAAAATCCTCTGAGTTAGGCAAGGAAAAAGTAAAAAAGTTAGGGTTACAGTGAGAAAACTTTAAAAGTCAACACCCAGTTTTTTGTATAGAAATGCGATCTCCATACTGAATAAAAAACAAAATAGCGTGTATATAGCACCTGTACCATGAAAAATCCCGGAGCAAGGCAAGGAAAAAGTAAAACAGTTACGGTTACAGTGAGAAAATTTCAAAAGTACACCCAGTTTTTTGTATAGGAATACTGATTAAAACTAAATAACGTTGGACTGGCACCTGTAGCATGAAAATTCCCAGAGCCAGGCAAGAAAAACGGACTTTGCCCTGCACTTGAGACTAAATGCTCGTTGCATTTACGTCACACCGTTTCTTCGGCTGAGATCCCAGCCTGATTAATACTCCAAGAAACGAGAAGAAGAGAATAAGAAACGCAAGTTTACGGGTCTACATAGGACACAGTCATAACTGGCTTTGTCACGCTAGGTGAAAGAAAAGACATTGCGAAATCGAAATTAAAATGTTAAATCGAATAAATACATATTAATGTCTTTAAATTCATTTATATAAATATTGAACATACCATGTTTTTATTGAGATTAACATCAGTTTTTATGTTAGTATTAAATTATTTTGTTAATGTTAAAATTAGTTTACTTTAAGTCTTCTAATATTAAAACTTTGACAAACATTAATGATTTTTTTTTCTTTTGGTTATCAAAAACTGAAAAGTGTATTGATTAAAAACTATTTTTAACAAAAAGTATTGTGATGGTAGTGTTCGCGTACTCGCTTTGCTCTCTGTTTTTGCTTAACGACTGACGTTTGTCGCTCTTTGTAGGCATATATAGTTTTCGGATACAGAATTATTTTGCTTACTAGACGAAATGTTGTCCTGCAGTGGACCCCGACTCACTATGGAATCATAGAAAATGAAATTGCAGACTCCCTAGCCAAGAATGGACCCAACCTCTCACAGACTGATCCACCTGTTCACTAACACAGTGTTAAAAGAATCATCGATGATAGATTTAAAGTGCATCTTTGAGGAGTTTTCAGAGATTTGGTGGAGGAAAAGAGTTTGAGTGACTTGATGGAAAATCCCATCCCTCGTGAGCTGCCCAGAGCTGTTGGTGTCGCCAACTTTAGAATCAAAATATACCATGGCTACCTTTTAAAACATTCACACAGACTTGGTTTGGCAGACACCCCGACTTGCCCACTGTACAGTGCCTTTGACATGTCTGCAGATCATTTATTCTGGACTTTGTGATGTATCTGCAGTCAACTCTTCTAAAGAATTTTTCACTTTGTTTATCTGTCAGAACTCCATTGAACTGCCCGTCTCAGACTCTTGGCAGTCATGCCAAAGTCTGGCGTAGCAAAAAAAATGTATTGTTGAAAATCTTGAAAGTAGTTTTCATTATGTAGGATAATGTTAACATACAATTTTCTTATTCATTTCGTAAATTATCATAACTCTTAATTTAACAAAGCAAATAAAATTTAGAATTAAAGAACTCATTTTATGATTAATTAAATATAATTTTTTTATTTCTTATAACGTAATATTACCAAGTCACGGAGGCGAGTAGCATTGCCCACGTCACATTTCCACAAACCCATTTATCACACCATTCACCACATTCACCATCCATTCACCACAGAAACTTCCATTTCCAAACCCGGATTCGAATCCAAGACCAACAGCCTAGGAGTCAGGAACACTAACCACTCAGCCATTGGCCGCCATATCCATAAATTTAAAATACAAAAATTAATGTGTTGGAATGATTTTACAGCATTCTTTATTTTTTTTATTTATTATTTTTTTTGTTTCTAATGGCGGGCACCCTTGAGCAAGTAAGTACATTAGCCCATTTGCCGCAACAAGGCCGGAAACTGCTACTCATTTTATCGTTACCCGGTGGGCACCTGTGAACCAAGGAGGTACGAGTAGCATCGCCCACGACACACCACCACAAACCCGTTTATAGGGCGGCCACAATCATCCATCATTCGAGGAAAGGACAAAAAACATACATGCCCGAGCCGGGATTCGAACCCAGGTCCTCCCCATTCGTAATCAGTTACGCTAACCAGTAGACAGGTTGGGCGGCCGTATTCGTTATTCTTTAGAAATAAAGATTAAAGATAGGAACTATTTCAAACATGGTGACTGAATTAACTGTCTGTCGTAAGTTCGAATGAGAAAATTATCACGGATGGAAATTCTAAATAACTCTGCTTTGATCATGGTCTTCAGAATAAAATACCCAACGTTCAATCCAAGCATTCTTCGATGCCACTGTTTTTTTTTTGTATTTAATGATACATAAAGAAATATTGCGTTTCGAATTTTTACATGCATATCTATCAGGGTGCGTGCTTGAAAGTCTTCTGGCATCCATTAAAATATATATTGCACATTTTAAAGACCCTTACAATAACTTCGGACTATGAATTATCTGCTATGCATGCGATGGTTAGTCTTCAGTTCAGTTTTTACAATGGTTTATCTGAACTTCGATAATTTTTTGTTTAAACATAGTGAACTAATTTTTTTATGTATGTTTTATAGATAACCGAAATCAAAAAATATACAAATATTTTCAATATAAAAAAACTTAAATAAACTTATTCAATTTTTCTACCTACTATAAAATTACATTTTGTGAGATATATAAGAATATAGATACCTTGTTTTATTAAAACATTGAATCTTCATACATATAAAAATTAATAAATGTCTTTGAAAATATAAATTTAAGTTTTTCAGTAATTTTTTTCTAATGTTTTATTATGAAATAGAGTTCTAATAACAGACGTTAATTGCTAGTATTTCAAAGTCCTCCACACTTGTTTCAAAATTAAAATAATTATAGAAAGAAATGAGGCAAAACGTTTTTACGATAATGAATTTGTTTTGATTTTAAATACTGGCAGTAATTGTTTCAACATAAAGCATTCTAAAAACCTGAAACCCATAAGAAAATTTCTCTGTAAAAATAAATTCCAATTGTAGATTCTTTTCCTTTAAATTTGAATCTATGATAGGTCAAATTCAAAAAAAAGTTTCTATGAAATCTTTTCCTTTAAATTCTAGGTTAATATGAAAAAATATTTTTGAGAAAATTTAATAATATATATAAAATCCATTTGAAAAATACCTTGCAAAGAATACTTCACAATTCTGAAAGAATGCTCACATAATTCTGAAATATTATTTCAAGTTTTGAAAATTAGTTCAAAAACTCAAAAAATTGTTTTGTTTTCAAACACTCAAAAAGATATTTTGTTTCTAAAAAAATAAAAAATAAATTTTTTTTTGTTCTTATACTAACATTCATATATGAAGTATAATGATTTTTTCTAACAGTTTCCAAATGGAAAATATCGTTATATAGATTTTTTTAAGGTTATTTCGTTCTTATTCTAACACTCATATTTCATATCTTCTTGGATAATTTTTTCTATTAGTTTACAAATGGAAAATACCGTTCTCAAACGCATTCAAGGGCTCAATTTTTATTTATTTCAATAAATGCCACCCACTCTGTCTTGTGTTCAGCGTGTCTGACAACGGATAAGGAGGTCCTGAATTCGACTCCTGGTTCGGGCATGGATGTACTTTCTCACCCTTTCATCCCTTGAATAAATAGTTTGTCTACCCTAAACGAGTATCTATGTCATGTGTGTACTGAAGAAGTCACCAAATTACAGTTAAATAAATATTTATTTAACTTCTGTTAGTATTTAAACCTTTTTAACTTCCTCTTTAGGGCATATTTATTACTTAATATTGATTAACTAAATATATCTCATAAATGTGTTTTATTTATGTTGATTAAAACTTTTATTATATTCTTCTAAAATTTGTCAGGTATTCTTTTAAACTCAACAACAAATCTACGGTTAAAAATAAGATAAATAAGCAATGCAAGCACTTGTAAACAATGCGAAATGAATAGTGAGCTTTTCCTTTTTGCATGTTTTTTTTTCAGAGTGAATGTATAAGACTTTTCGGTGTTTTCTTATTTATAGTTATATAAAAATTGTATACTCTCTATAAAAAAACAACTCACACTAATGGTAAAATAATATAGATAGTAAAAGTCTTAAAACGCTCTCAGAAATCTAGTTAACAAATAAGTACAATAAATACAAAACTAAAATAAGAATTCTCAACTCCGACATTAAATAAACACGTTAACGGCGTAAAATAAAAAAATAACAACAAAAACGTTTAAATGCTTTAAGCTACGCCTACCCACATTTAACTCAACTATTTTATCACCTTGAAAAGAAATTTTTAGATTTATGATCACCACACAGAGTCAAGAATTCCAGTACAAAAATAACTCTTTTGGGCGGTGTTATCGTACAAGACGTGATGTTGGCGATTTTTATCTTATTTGATTCGGCAGTTACAGTGCTTATTTTACTAAGCGAAAAGTAATATTTCGCAGATTTGCCGATGGAAGTCACGTCTAGGCAATATATTTCCAAAACTTCCCAAGTTTAAAGAGTTATTTTCTTTGGGAAACTACCTTCTATATCATCACAATAGCGACATTGTTATTATTTCAGCTAAATTCACAAGCTCAAAGTTTTTTAAACATTACTAACCAAAAAATAAGATTTTTGATAGGTAATATCTAAGACCGTTGACTTGAAGGGTTATCAATATAAAATTATGTCTTTATGTACTTAAAATAAGTATTTAGATAGGGCATGATATTAAATTTGTCCCATCAATTTTTGTTATTTAAAGTTTCTGTTATTTCAATGTTTCACAACGATAGTAATTACTTCCTGAAGAATAAAATAACATTTTAATTTCTAAATTATGCCGTATAAATTTTTCCTGTTGTTGTTTCTAATGAAACCTGGCAACGTCAAACCCGCCCTTCAAGAGACTAGGCGAATGAAGTCAGAGAGAGAGCGTCTTCCGTTTTTGAATAGAGCGCCCTCATAGGAAGGTGGAAGTACGACTTTTGGCTCATAGATGGCAGCACCATCTGAACCATCCAATTTAGAGGTTAAAACCAAAGAAGACCCATAGCCTGGGGCTCCAACCACCCTTAGAAGTATTAATTTGGAATGGGAACATGAAGGATATTGCGACTCGACATAAAATTTTACGTGACCCAGTCACCGTTAGTGAACACGACGGATCTTCGGCTAAACTGGGATTCGAACCCATCACCTTTCGGTAACGAGAACGGTGCTCTAACCAATCAGGCCACCGTGGATTTAATTTTTGATGTTACGTAGTTGGTTGTGATAAAACTAAAAATTGAGTAAATCCCTTTTGTGCATTTGCTTAAGGAAATGCTTATAAATAGTATACCGTTACACATTTCAAACAGGAAAAAAGGCTAAGATCTTCAAAACAGTCATTACCAAGAAGTAAGCCAATAATTCCCAGCTCACATATAATGGCTGTAATTACACCTAAGCAAATTTTTTCTTTGCTGCCCCCCTACTGGATAGACTAAGCACTGAAAGCCTATATTGAGGTTTTTTTTAATGCCATGACATTTTGTCTTCATAAAATACGCTCATTTTGTCTTCTTCAAAGGTATTTCAACGAAGAGCAAACCAGGAAAACAGTCGACTTCTAACAAATACGCATTTAGATAAATGTATATTTGAATGTCAGAAACGTAACATTAATTCCACGTTGTCAGGATTGAACATGAAACCTTCAATTTCGAAGACTATAAGTCTTACCACTGAAAAATAAGCTCGACGCTAAAAAATATAAGCAGATACATTTCCTGATTGTTATACCAAATAAAATTCATGAAAGTTTTATCCTCAAAATATGAAAGTTATATCATTCATGAAATAATGTACGAATTTAAAGCAATGACAAAAAATATATTATGGTATATTATATTATATTATGGTATATTATAATTAATATATTATGGTATATTATATTATAGTTAAGATATATATATATATATATATATATATATCTATCTATCTATATATGTATATATATATATATATAGATAGATAGATAGATAGATAGATAAATAGATAGATACAATTTTAGTTTTGATCTTAACCTCCAAATTAATGAAAGTCAGCAAACATCTACACTAGAAATAACTCAGAAAAAAATGTGAATCACAAATCTAGCCCTTGATCTTAAAAGTATTATATTTGGTTACATCCAGTTAAAATATCGAATAATCTCTTTTTTAATTTTTTGATTCTGTGTTTATTTTATATCGGTTTATTTTATAAAAACACGATCATCATATTTTTATCAAACGATGATGATTACCAAACATTGCCATGGAATTGTAATTTTTTTTTTATCATATTTCATTTTAACTTGAAAATAAATAAAAAATTTAAGAGTTAACATAAATCATTTTTAAAGTTATTAAACAACTATGCGTCTGTAAATTAATTTTAGAGCAATGAAACAGTGTGTTTAAATTTTTAAAATTTATATTGATTAACAAATATTTGAATGTTTTATTAAAAACACTAGATTTCCTGGATTTTGTTTATTTTTATAGGTTTTGAGCTTAGAGAAATTATACATAATGTAAAACGTAATATATCATATCAAAAAATTAACCCCCCCAACTCTGTCTAGCAGTTAGTGTACCTGACTACCTGATAGGGAGGATCTGGATTTGAATCCCAGCTCGGGCATGGATGTACTTTCTATTTCTCTGTGTTTCTTGTCTTTTCCTGAGATGATGCATGAAACTAGCTCATATATACGGGTTTGTGGTGGTGTGACATGGGTAATGCTATTCGCCTTCGTGATTTGTTTCACTGGTGCCCACCGAGTAACGATATATGAAAGGGCCGCGGTGACCTGGTTGGTTAGGGCGTCGTTCTCGTTACCAAAAGGTGGTGAGTTCCAATCGCGGTATAGCCGAAGATCCGTCGTGTTCACTAATGGCGACAGGGGCACGTTAAATCCGTCGTGTCGCAATGTCCTCCATGTTCCCATAACAAATTAATACCTCTGAGGGTGGTTGGAGCCAGGCTTTGAGCTTCTCTGGTTTCAATCTCTAAATTGGAATTTTCAGGTGTTGCTGCCATCTATGATCCAAAAGTCGTACTTCCACCTTCGAATGAGAGTGCTCTATTAAAAAAAAAAAAAAAAAAAAAAACGGAAGACGCTCCCTCTCTGACATCATTCGCCTATCTCTGTGACGGGCAGGCTTGCCGTCGCCAAGTGTCATTAACAACAAACAACACGATAAATGAGTAGCAGTATCCGGCCTCTTAGCGAAGGGTCTATACCCAAATGCACGCCGTTAGAAAAAAAATATCATGAAATCAACAAAACTCGTAAGAAATATTTTCTAAATATACATTCTTTACTGTAGTATAATCTTGTATGATACAGTGTATAAATTTAATGCAAATCATTGACAATTTTGATGTTTAAACATTTCTTATTTCTACATAGTAAGAAAATTTTTGGCCTTTTTATTTTTTTGTATTGAATTTGACTAGAAGTCTTTTATGGATATTGGTTTTGTCTGTTTGGATAGAATCATTTCAACTGCTTCACGATGCAAATTTAGCTAAGCAAATATACAATTTTTAAAAAAACCGGAATATTTTTCAACACTTTATAATATCTGCTTCTTTTCTAATGGTAACTGTTTCCAATTAAAACATGCAATTCATTCTGTAGAAATTTTTTCTCTTATTTCTTTCAAACTTACTTAAGGACATAATAGACTCGAATTTTAATTTTTGCAAAATTTATATTATATTAAAACATAAAATCTACTTTTCACTATGTTTTCATTTGCAAAATTTTTTGAACAATTTTTAGAAAGTATTTTCATTAAATATAAAATAATTATTTTTTAATAAAAGTAACAACCATCAATAGAAATTATATCAATAGAAAATTCATAGAAAGTTATATTAGAAAATTATATCAATAGAAAATTAAATTAGAAATCACAAAATAATTATATCAATAGAAAATTATATTAGAAATCACAAAATAATTAATACTTATGCATTTTTTATGCATTCAAATATGATAATTTTTATTATTTTGGGATAATTTATTTCAAACAAAGCATTTTAGACAATTTTTCAAGAAAAAGTTTCTTAAATGATCTTATACGAATTCAGTTTTATACAATAATCTTACACAATTTTCATAATACATTGCACTGATATCAGTTCATTAGTATAGAGCTAAAGGAAATCACTTTATTTATTTTTAAATTTGTAAATCAATTCGAGTTTTATTTGTAAATTGTAAAATATGGCTTTAGAATATCTACCCTAGAAGTAATGAAAATATATTGTAGGCTTCATTCCAAGGCACTATCATTTCAGGAAACACCATCATACAATGGGACTTTTTAAACAGGAACCAATTTGTAGGAAATGCCACGCGGGGGTAGAATCAGCTCATCATATCCTATATGAGTGTGATGCTCTTGCCCTTACAAGATTCACTACTCTAGGTAATCCATATCCTAAAGAGTTACACCTAAACTCCATTGAGGGCCTATCAGACTTTATAAACAAAGTAGGTGACCCAAGACAATGGAACTAGGAAAAAATTGGGCTTGGAGCAAGGTACAAAACGCAACAATGCAGAGGTGTCACATATCTGACAAGCTTAAGAAGAAGAAGGAAAATATTATAAGACATTATCAAATAAATTTATTGATATTTTGTAAACATTTATAAAAATCTTTAAAATATGTATGTAATTTAGGAAACCTTTAATTGATTACTTGATTTATTGATAATGAATGCTTGAATTGATAACTCAAACTACTTTTTTTTAACACACTGGGTGATTAACCTCTTCCCCACAACAAGGCCAGAAATTGCTACTTTAGCGTTACCCGATGGGCACCTGTGAACCAAGTCACGGAGGCGAGTAGCATTACCCACGTCACACCACCACAAAAATCCGCTTATAGAACGAGTCACATTTATCCATCATCTCAGGAAAGGACAAAAAACACAGAGAAAAAGATAACGCACCCATGCCCGAGCCGAGATTCGAACCCATGTTCTCCCCATCCGTTGTCACATACGCTGACCTCTAGACAAAGATGGTGGCAGTAATTAAAACTTGAATTTATAACTTGATTTACAGATAATGAAAGCTTTTCTTATATTAGTTTGGGGAAAAAGTAATCCATTATTTTTTCGGTAAACAACTGTAGTGATCGATATCTCGTGAGGTATCTATCAAATAATTTCAAATTTATGCTCGTTGGAAAGGTGACATTTGACACTAAAATATTCTCTTTCGGTTTTTTGTTTGATAAATTCAGTTACGAGTACAAGGTTTAAAAAAAATGGAAGACAACAAACAGAAAATTCGATACATTTTCGTTTTTCTCTTGTAACGGCGAAAAAGATAGCCGGGTGGCTAAAATTGTGAAAGGTGTTTATCGTCCTATATAAGACTGTAACAACCAGTTACGTACAATTTTTGTTTCGTCGAATCCATTCGGGTATTTTTGATGTTAGAGATGCACCTCGCACGTGGGTAACAGCATCGTCGAAAATGTCTATAAAATATCAAAAATGATCGAAGTTAACCGCATGTCAGCAGTCGTAACGCGCAAGACCTAAAATTCTACATGAAAACCGTTTTAAAGCTTTTTACAAAGCGAATCCAAAAGAAGTTACATAAAGTTCACATAAAAATAATGGATTTCTTTTCCCCCAAACTAATATATTCATCCAGATTATTGTAAAAATGATCGATTTTTTTCTGAATAAATGCTTTATATATTTACAATAAATAAAATAAAAAATTAACTGAACGAAAATATCCACGAATATAAATCATATAAAATGGATTGCTTAATATATCGCGAATATCAATTCTTAAGGAACTCATTTTATTTAAATTCCCTATACTACCATTCACATTACAAGCAGATATCTCTGTTTCTATGTTTCTAATGTTTCTAATGTAATAATGCTTTCCTTTTCATCAAAATAAAAAAAAAATCTTTTATGAATCGTAAATATTTATTTGTAAAGACACGTGATCACATGTCTGCAAACACCAATGTTTACTTTCTTTGTTCTCAAGCAACAGAAATATTTATGGCAAGTATGACAGTAAGAAAACACACATGACATTATCGATTCGGACGCTGAACCTAGTTTATCGGATTCTGCCAATCAGAAGCCATACATGTCATTCGCTTTATTTTAACTGGGTGAACAGATTGCCGCTATGTATATTTATATAAGACGTCACCAAAATAGAATGTATGACAGTTGGTGATATTGTTGCCATTGATTATTAGATAACACAATGTAACATTTGTGATTGTTAAAATGAAAACAAATATGGTAAATAATTTAAGATATCTAATTTCATATCGTTTTAAAGCAAATATTGATAGAAGCTTTAAGCTCTAACAGCCGATAATTTTGGATATTTCTTACATGCTGCAATAACACTTAGATACAAGAGGTGTAATAAACAAAAAAACGTCTTTTTTTACTCAACACTCTTTCTCTATTTTTATTTCTATTTTTCCTTATTCATCACTTACATAATAATTATTTAAATACTTTAATATCAATTTTACTTAGAATTATTAAATAAATTTACATTCTATTTTAGCCGCCTTCTCTGTCTAGTGATCAACGTATCTGACTACTGATGGGGAAGACTTGGGTTCGAATCCTGGCACGCGCATGGATGTACTTTCTCTCTGTGTTTCTTGTCTCTTCCTATGACGATGTATGAATGTGGCCCATCTTATAAACGGGTTTGTGGTGATGTGATCTGGGTAATGCTACTCTTTTCCGTAACTTGGTTCACAAGTGCCCACCGGATAACGATAAATGATTAGTGATTTCTAGCCTTGTGGCGAAGAGGTTAATCAACCAGTACCCACCATTATTAAAAAAACATTTTATTTTAAATTTAAATCTCATAAAAAGGATTTTATTAAAGTATGTAATTAAATTTTTGAGTAAATGTTTTTAATACGCTAAATATAATAGAAAGATTCATTGTAATATGAAACTGATCTTCGAAACGAAAGGTCTCAGGTACAATCCTGACCTTTGATAGATTTTACATTTGGTTATGATGTCCAAAGAGTTTTGTTTTGTCCAAAGTTTGTATGGTGTCCAAAGAGAGAAAATTCATTCAAAACATTAAAAAAATATTTTTAAAAAAGGCTATTCTACATAGAGTAATAAAATGAGATGAAGAAAAGGAAATCAATTATTTTTGTCATCTAGATATAAAACGTTGTGTTTAAGGATGTAAAATTAATATAAAAAATATTTATTCTTAATTAATTAATATTTATTCTTTTACATATACAAACGTATAAAAATTCTTTGCCATTTTAATAAGCTTAATAAATTTATAAAAAAGCTAAACAAAGGATCTTCAAACTAAAATTGTTACTATATCGAAAGATGTATTCTATACATTCAATGGATCTTTGACTATATTTAAGAGCATAAAATATTAGAAATATTTTAAGCATAATTATTATTTTTATATTCTAGATGTAGAACGTGTTTTCCCTAAGGATATAAAATGAAAATGAAAAATAATTATTTCTTTTACATACATGCACTTACAGAAATTCCTTACTATTTTAAGAAACTAAATAAATTTAGAAAAATGCTAAAACAAAAATCCTTAAATTAAAATTGTTTCTATCTGGAGTTCTAGACGTTCCACGAATTTTTGGCTGTATTTAAAAGCTTAAAATAATATAATAATTATGAAAAAAATAATGCTGTATTTTTCATTCACTGCTTTAGGTAAAAAGAAATTTTAATGAATTTTTATATTACATTTAGTTTTAATTCGCCGTTTTTCCATTTATATGAGAATGGATATAATTTAAAAAGCATAATTGTTACCAACAACATATGTATGCATGTATTATAAAATTAATAAAATTGTATATAATCATTAAACTATTATAATAAAATCAATTTTATAAATAATTATTATTTAGAATATTAACATAAAATTAATTTATGAAATAACGAATGAAAATAAGTTTACAACTATATTATTATTTATTTTTATTTTTTATTAATTTTTAATTCGATTCATGCACAATTTTCTCAAATATTTCTTTAGAAAATAATTTAATTAAAATTTAAATTTTTAATATAATTAAAACAAAAATCTAAAATGAATTATATAACTAGAGTTATTTCATCAACAGTATCTAATAAGGTAAAATATCAAAATTTATAACTTAACAAGAGACATCAATGGTGAATGCCATGGCAATAACTTTAAAAACAAAAAATAAAGTTCCATTATACCATCTATTCATTTCTATTTCTAAAAATAAAATTTTATTATGAATATGGATTTTACTCTTATGCCAATATTAGTATAAATTTTCATTTAAAAAATTCCACAGAATCAAACAAATAAATTAAGTCTAATGTTTACATTTGTTCTCTAAAATTCAATAATAAATTTTTAATTTTCATAAAATGTTTGTTTTATCAACAATATTTCCAGAAATTTATATTTTGAAATTTGAAGAAAATATTTATTTTTGCTTTGGAAAACTAATAAATAATATTAAATCAAAGTTGATTTTTCAATATTTTAAATATCTAAAAGAATCAAACAAATAAATAAAAATTAATGTTTATATTTGGTCTCTAAAATTAAATAATGAATTTTTACTTTCCTAAAATGTTTGTTTTTATCAAAATTATTTACAAAAATAGATATTTTGAAATTCGAAGAAAATATTTATTTTTACTTTTTAAAAACTAATAAAAAAATAATAAATTTAAGTTGAATTTTCAAAATTTTAAATAGAACTATTAATTAAATTCTATATTTAACAGAATCAAAAAAAATTAATTAAGTTAATTGCTTAGATTTAGTCTCTGAAGTTAAATAATGAATTTTTAATTTTCATAAAATGCTTGTTTTTATCAAAATCATTTCCAAAAATAAATATTTTGAAATTTAAAGAAAATATTTATTTTTATTTGTAAAATAAATAAATAATATGAAATTTAAGATGAATTTTCAAAGTTCAACATAAATTTCGGATTCGATCTATTCATTTCTATTCCTAAAATTTTATTTTATTATAAATATTAATTTTACTTGAATATAAATTTTCATTTAAAAAAATTCCGCACAATGAAACAAATAAATTATGTTTAATGCTTAGATTTCGTCTTTAAAATTAAATAAGAAATCTTTAATTTTCATAAAATTTTTTATCAAAAATGTTTCTAGAAATAGGTATTTTGAAATATAAAGAAAATAATTATTTTCACTTTGTAAAATTAATAAAAAAAGTATTAAGTTTAAGTTGAATTTTTAAAATTTTATTAATAGCACTATTAAATAAATTTAATAGTTTACAGAATCAAACAAATAAATTAAGTTTAATGTTAGATTTGGTCTCTAAAATTAAATAATGAATTTTTAATTTTCATAAAATGTTTGTTTTTATCAAAATTGTTTCCAGAAATAGATATTTTGAAATTCGAAGAAAATATTTGTTTTTACTATGTAAAACTAATAAAAAATACGAAATTTAAGTTTAATTTTTTTTTCAAAATTTTACTAGCACTTTTTTAATAACTTTCAAATTTTGAATACCATTGTCTTGAAAATTGTTTGAATTTTTCATCTTATAAGAATTTAAATGAAAGTGTAAAAAAATACTACAAACAGAAATATTTATTCTTCAAAATTTAGTTATTTTACTCTGTAAAAGTTACTTCATAGAAGGTTAAATGCTTTGAAATGATTTGTTTTATTTAAAAATAAACATTACCCTCATGAAAGAGTTTTTGATGTAAACCATTCAAAGAATCATATTAGACAAGTTTCTTTATTTCCATTTAAATAACCTCACATGGATAATACTAATTATATAAGACTCAACTTGTAAATTCCTTTTAAAAAAAACTGAATCTAATTTCAACAAGACCAATAAAACTTAAGTTATTTTTTTTTTTAGTTTTTCCCAATTTGCATGCTTTTACAATTTACAGAAATTATTTTGATTACAACCGATTGCAAATTAGGAGCAATTAGACGAAAATAAGCTAATGTCTCAAAGCAAGGGACGGGCACATTAAAAAACAAAGAAACCATCGATACTCTTCTACGGAGAAAAAAAAAAGTCAATTATACCAAACACAAGAATGGTTCGCCGATAAGACAAAAAACTTACTTTCCTCATTTATACTTAGATAATTAATGAGCAGATCGTTAAATAGTGAAACAGATGGCACTATTTTTGACCAAAACGTCAAGATACTTGTCTACAATATATCAACCTATTGATGCTCGCGTTAATGGACAAGTCAGTGGTTCCGTCATTTATTACGGGAACAATGCTGCCCTTCACTGCACTCTGAGATATTTTCGAAACCATAATGGAAACGTCAAATTGTACTGCAGTATTTAATACCTTTCTTGATAAGATAAATAGGTATAAATCGGGGATGTCGTGGAAAGAAATTATAAGTTCTCCTCCGTATTTAATGCCGTGAAGGAAGAAACATTAATGAACTATTTAAAAACTAAAGAAAAAAGTATAGTAAAAGAAAAAGTATAGAAAATTATTTCATATTTATTAATAAATCCACAATCTTCGGAGTAGAAGTTTCTAAGTTTGATCCTAGCCACTGCTTGATAAAACATAATGTATAAGTTTGGGGAAAAAGTAATCCATTATTTTTTCGGTAGACGTCTGTAGTGATCGATACCTCGTGAGGTATCTATCAAACAATTTCAGATTTATGCTCGTTGGAAAGGTGACATTTGACACTAAAATATCCTCTTGCGGTTTTTTGTTTGATTAATTCAATTACTAGTACAAGGTTTTAAAAATGGAATGCAACATACAGAAAATTCGATACATTTTCGTTTTTCTCTTGTAACGGCGAAAAAGATAGCCGGGTGGCTAAAATTTTGAAAGGTGTTTATCATCCTATATAAGACTGTAACAACCAGTTACGTACGATTTTTGTCGATTCCGTTCGGGTATTTTTGATGTTAGAGATGCACCTCGCATGTGGATAGAGCATCGTCGAAAATGTTTATAAAATATCAAAAATGATCGAAATTAACCGCATGTCAGCAGTCGTAACGCGCAAAACCTAAAAATCTACATGAAAGCTGTTTTAAACCTTTTTACAAAGTGAATTCAAAAGAAGTTACATAAAGTTTACATAAAAATAATGGATTTCTTTTTCCCCAACCTAAGATTAACGTATTTGAATGCTGACTTTACAAACGTGTCAATTGGTTTAAGTTCCAAAAGCATTGAAGATATCTATACTAAATTATAAATATATTATTGGAGTGATCTTTATAGCATTTTGCTTCTAGATTTAATAGAAATTTAATTTTTAATGTAATGAATTCAATGCCTAGTATTTCTACTTGCATATACCTTAAAGATTGCATATAATCGGCCAATGGCAGAGTGGTTAGCATTGCAGACTCATTAGTTGTTGGTCCCGGGTTCGAATCTCGGTTTCAGCATGGACGCTTCGTTTCTCTCTCTCTATGTTTCCTTTTCATTTCTTCTAAGATGTGGTAGATAGTGTATAAATGTGGCCCACCCTATAAATGGTTTGTGGTAGTGTGATGAGTGAGAGTAATGCTACTCGCCTCTGTGACTTGGTTCACAGTTGCCCACAGGGTAACGTTAAATGAGTAGCAGTTTCCGGGCTTATTATGGCGAAGTAACAATTCTTCTAAGAGAATAGTTGAATGTGGCCAACCTTTAAGACGGGTTTGTGGTGGTGTGACGTGGGTAATGGTACTCGCCTCCGTGAGTGGGTTCACAGGTGCCCACCGGATAACGCTAAATGAGTAGCAGTTTCCGGCCTTATTATGGCAAAGGATTAATCCACCAGTGTTCGCCGTTGGGAAAAAAGGTTGCATATAATTCAAAATGCAAGATTTTTATAAGGTTGCTTTATAAATACAGTATATAGAAATTCAACACATTTTTTTTTTGTCGTTTTACATATAAGTCTATTATCGTTAAAGTTACAAAGTAAAAAGTGTGATAAAAATTATTCGTTAATTTAAGAAATTTAGCTTATTTGTACTTTAGATGTTTGAGAAATTGACATTTAAACTTTTATATATAAAGATTTAATTTATATGAAAATAACCGTAATAATTATATCATGTTTTATAGTAAAGTTATATATTCGAGAAAAATGTATTTGTGATGTGCTTATTGAACAAGTGGAATAATGTTTTTCTGAAAAAGGAAAGTTTTATTGTAATGAAAATCTTTAATCTCGAAAAGCTAATTGATCTGCGTGCTTACATGTAATTTTGTTGGCAACGATGGAATCAATGCCAAATAAGTTACAGCAATCTTTTCCGATTAAATGTCAAATAATTAGGTACATAGTCTTTAGTTATAACGCCCTTTTTCTGTAATCAGCAGTGTTGTAATAATTACTACATAGTTAACTTCTAATATATTCAGTTTAACTAGAATATACAAGCATCCTTAACTACGAACTTTATAACTTTAACAAAATAAAAATTTTAATTTGAATTCACGTTCTACCATTAACATTTATGATTAAATTAAAAATAAAAGGAATATTTTTATAAGCAATTCTCATATAAAGGTAAACGTTAAATATCCCCAAATATAAATTTCCATTTCATTAAACTAATTAGTTCATTATTAGTTTAATTTCATTTCATTAAAGTATTTTAGTTAATATCAAATAAAGTGGTTTTCCAGAAAAAATTTTGATGTAATTTCAACATTATATTTCATAAATTTATAAATCACTATAAAAACTTAATTTACTTCTTTATAAATTTCAATTTAAATATTATAGAGAAACAAAATCGAAAATTTTTCTATTATAGAGTTTAAAATTAATATAGAATTTTCAGTATTTTTTTTAAATTATATATTTATTTTCATGATTATAAATATTAATTATTATCTAAATAAGAGATATAATATCACACACACACATTTAATTTTAATATAATATAATTATTTAACTTTCCGTAAAATAATACAAATGAAAATTTAAGAAAATTTAAATAATTTTATGCGAATAGCATAAAAATCCACAACAAACTTTTTCACAATCTAAAATTTTTGAAAATCACTTCATCAATTCACAGTGTACTAGTTTTAATTTTTTATCGGATGATATCAAATATTAACATTTTGTTTTTCTGTCGAATAAATTCTAATTGGTATCAGAAGAGTTAGCACTCTAATTTTAGAATTAGAGCGCTTACTCTTCCGATACCATTTTTTAGCACTAACTCTAATTTAGAGTTAGCGCTCGAAAGTTGGTGAAATCCGATTACTACCTTAGCAATAATTTTTTGTTTTGGTTCACTGTATCTGTGGGTCATGTTTTAATTAGTTTAATCGTCTGTAAGAAATATTATTTTCCAGAGAACAGCAAACCAAGCTGAATTCAAACGATCAGTCTAGGTTTAAGTTTTGAATGTTTCAATGCTCAATGCTCAGTTCGTATTAAAGCCTGCACACGTTTATTAATATTGTTTCTACCCCAAGTATCGCCAAGAATAATCACCAAAAGATTTCTCACCATTTTAAATCAAGCCAAGTCAAATCTGTAAAATATGGTAGTTAAGTATGGTAAAATGTCAATTTTTATGACAGAGTAGATGCTGAATATCTGATTTAGGCGAAGACATAATACAGTTAAAATTTATAAAGCCGTTCATTCAACTTAGAATCGTTCATTTACCGAAATAGACAACTTAAATTATAACACAGAAAAAGTAATAAATTTCCATTTCTAAAACTATTTATATCAAAATATTTTTTAATTAAAGTTATAGTATTTTTAATTTTGGAATATGGGAAGTTTAAAATTAATAAATTAATATATTCAAAAAATGGGAAACTTCATGATTATCCGATTTTTCTTCAAACAAATTAACTTCACAAATACGATTTTTTCTACATTTTTATTTCTCATTTGCTTTTTTATAAATACAACAAAATCAAGATAAATTGCTTAAAACTAATTCAAAATTTTAATTTTTGGAAATATACCTTTTAAAAAGCAGTAAATTTTAAGCGAGTGTAAATATTAAAAAAAATAAATTTTTAAATTATAAATAAAAATTAGCAAATTTGCTATAAATCATGTCTATTAATATTGGTATTTTCTTAAATACTGTTTTTAAAATAGCTTTTATTTCTAATTCTATATTTTTCATTCCTAAATATCCATAATATTTTTTCTTCCTAAAAATCTTCCTATTTGTAGAGTTCAAAATTATAAATTAGATGTGAAAAATGCAATGAATCCTACTTCCAAAAATTTAAAATAATATATATATATATATATATATATATATATATATATATATA
>JAPDSC010021985.1:0-14138 GCA_026290005.1 Latrodectus geometricus | reverse complement strand
ACAATTAATTATTTAATTAAATTTAAATATTTATATATGTTATTCTTAGATTAAATAAATTTATCTAATGCATTCAAACAAAAATAATTATATTTTGATTTCTAATTTTTATTTCTATTTATTGGCACAAGATTAATCAGAAAATCCAAGAATTAGTTAAAAATTTTTTAAATCGTATATAAGCTAATAGTTAAAAATCTTCATAGAGGTTCGTATTCGAACGAATTCAAGATCAACGAAATCTTCAATAGGATCAATTCCAAAAATCGTACATTTAATGTAGCATAATTGAAAGTATTTTTCTCTATCCATAGATAGATGACTAGCCTCTGACGAAGAATACATTCAAAGAATTTTATGGTATTCATATTCGCATTTTCTACGATAAAAACGTTTTAATGTTTATTAAAATTATTAAAACATATCGATATGGTATCATCTAGCACAGTGTTTCTCAACCTTTTAGTATTCACGGCCCAATTTTCAATCATAATTTTCATCGCGCCCCCCTTCCCACCGCATACAATGAAATATATACGATAATAATGTATTTTGAGTATTTTGGCGCTAAACCTACACTACAACCTTAATTTTAAACTTTACAAATTACCAAGAATACCGAAATTTATTGACATTTTGCAACACCGATCCTCAGCATTGATAAAATAAGAATCCTATGCTTTTTTATTATTCTTGCGTCCCGCCGTGTCGGGCATTCTCATTGATTTTATGAACGAGGCAAACATAGAATGGAAAAATTGCGTCGGAATATGCACGGATGGTGCTCGTTCTATGTCAGGAAGATTCCAAAGTATTCAAGCACTTGTGAAACAAAAATCGTCACAGTGCGTCTGGACACATTGCATGATCCACAGAGAAGCTTTGGCTTCCAAAGAAATGAGTCCTGGTTTGAATATTGTATTAACTACGGTTGTAACCGTTGTAAATTATATGAAAATGAGACCCCTGAAATCAAGAATCTTTTCCGCACTTTGTAAAGACTGGGGTGCAGTACATTCAGCGTTACTATTTTATTGCGAGGCAAGATGATTATCACGAGGGAAATTTTTGCAACGTGTTTATGAACTAAGAGAAGAAATCGCCGTTTTCCTAGAAGAGGAAAACAGACCGGAAGCTGAGAATTTCGTTATAGTTTATTTGTGTTGAAATTGAGCTACATGATCGACATATTCGAGAAATTAAATAACTTAAATCTTCAACTGCAAGGAGCAAATACACATATATTGGATACGAGTGTTAAAATTAATGCTTTTTGTAGGAAATTGGAATTGTGGAGCAGAAATTTAAAGCAAGAAAACTTAACAATGTTTGCAAATTTGAATGATTGTATTAAAACTTACAAGGCTGAAGGACAACATGTAAAAGTTGTTTTTGTAACCATTGAAAATCATTTAGCAAAGCTAGCAAAGAATTTTAAAAAGTACTTTCTTGCTGACGACAAACTGATATCAAGTTACAAGTGGGTGAGGGATCCATTTCAAAATACTCCCGAAGGACTCTCAATCGAAGAGGAAGAAACTTTCATAGACTTCACGGCAAGCGGCGAGACCAAAAGACAATTTAGTAATAAATTACTCTTTGAATTTTGGGCAGGAGTGGATGATGAGTTTTCTGAATTAAAAACAAGGGCATTTCGCATTCTACTACCATTTTCAACATCTTACCTTTGTGAAACTGGATTTTCTGCGATGGGCTTCTTTGAAGACAAAATATAGATCTCAGCTAAATACAGAAAAAGAACTGAGAGTGTCTATTTCTAATATTAAACCCTCGTTCGAAAAACTTTGCTCTGAAAGATAGGCCCAAGGAAGTCACTAATAATTATTAAATTTGTTTTTAATTTAGTAAGTTGTTTTAATTTAATAAGTTAATTATTAAATATGTCGAAATGTATTTTGTTTTTTATGTGTGTGTGTGTTCTTTCCTTTCAGTCACTTAATCAATTTTTTTAAATAGCATTTTCTCTTGGATATGCTCGCGCCCCCCCATTACTGTGTTCGCGCCTCCCTAGGGGGGCGCGCCCCACAGGTTGAGAATCACTGATCTAGCATAACAGAAGCAAACATTAAAAAAAAAATAGCTTTCTTTTTTCGTTTTCTATTGGATTATTACTCTGCGTTCCATTTTGACTATTTTAAACAGTTTCTATGTAAATTACATTGTGACAATTATAATTTTGACCATCTTACCCATACTTCAAAATTAAAGTAGACTAATAAAAGTTTCTATATTCAAGCAATTGTTCAAACTGACCAAACCTACATTACAGTACTTAGTCGTTAATAATTGTTTCATAAAAGACAAATACTTCTAGTTGAAAATATGTTTCAAATCAAACAAATTTTTATCTCACACTAATTTTACTTATTTGTCTACCAAATGTTTTAGATGAACTAAATTAAAATTAATTTAAAATAGCAGTGGAATTTTAAAGTCTTGTACGAAAAAAATAAAATATTAGTTTGGGGTAAAAGAAATCCATTATTTTTACGTGAACTTTTTGTAACTTCTTTCAGATTCGCTTTGTAAAAAGGTTTAAAACAGTTTTCATGTCGATTTTTAGGTCTTGTGCGAAGTTACGACTGCTGACATGCTGTCAAGTTTAATAATTTTTGATATTTTATAGACATTCTCGGCGATGTTGTATCCATGCGAGGTGCATCTTTAGCATCCAAATACCCAAACGGAATCGACGAAACAAAAATTGTACGTAACTGGTTGTTACAGTCTTATATAGGACGATGAACACCTTTCACAATTTTAGCCACCCGGCTATCTTTTTCGCCGTTACAAGAGAAAAACGAAAATGTATCGAAATTTCTGTTTGTTGTCTTTCATTTTTGAAACCTTGTACTGGTAACTGAATTAATCAAACAAAAAACCGCAAGAGGATATTTTAGTGTCAAATGTCACCTTTCCAACGAGCATAAATCTGAAATTGTTTGATAGATACCTCACGAGATAGCGATCACTACAGACGTCTACCGAAAAAATAATGGATAACTTTTTCCCCAACCTAATATTATTGTATTTTATATTGATTACAAAAGCTTTCTCTCCCTCTGTACTTTATTTTAACACTATGTCTGATATAGAGATTGACATATCATCGCTTAGAGATTTTTTTTATGTCTTAAAAAGTAATTCGAATCTAATATATGTTATGCTATTGTCAGAATTTATGTTAATTACTTATTCAATAGAGCAGCGGTTCCCAACCGCTGTTCCGCGCCACACCAGTGTGCCGCCTGAAGCACCGTGGTGTGCCGTGAGGCCCTCGTAGCCAAGACTTTACCATCAGCCTTAGTTCATGTGTTGGATGATGTTGTGGGCATGGTAAACATTGTAAAGTCATGACCCATGAAAAGTCGCATATTTGTAGCTTTGTGTGAAGAGATGGGAGAAAAACATAAAACCTTGCTGTTTCATACGGAGGTCGGGTGGTTGTCGCGTGGCAAGGTCTTGGTTCGTGTGTATGAGCTGCGGGAGGAACTTAAAGTGTTTCTGACTAATGAAGGGTCAGATTACGCAAAGCAGCTTGCAAGTGATGAGTGGTGTGCAAGGCTGGCATACCTGGCAGATATATTTCATCATCTGAATGAATTGAACACCCGAATGCAAGGCCGATATGAAAACCTGCTTACAAGTACAGATAAAATAAATGGATTCCGTTCAAAGGTGCAACTCTGGCATCAACACGTGGAAAGTGGCAATCTTGAAATGTTCACACTCACCATGCAATGGCAAGGTGTTCACACTGCTACACTGGATGAGATAATAGTTAAGCATTTAAAAACTCTTGAGGAGAATTTGTCCTTTTATTTCTCTTCAGTCTCCACTGAATGCCTTGACTGGGTTAGAAACCCTTATTGCTCAGCATCAGTTGTTGGAAAGGAAATGACTTTACAGGAGCAGGAGGAACTTAATTGAACTGAGACAAAATCGTGGTTGCAAGCTAAGATTTGCTGATCTACCTTTGGATAGTTTTTGGTTGGATACTGCCAAGGAGTTCCCCCTTTTGGCAAACAAAGCTAATTTGACATTGTTCCCTTTTTCCACTACATATCTGTGTGAGATTAGCTTTTCAAGCATGATTGCTATGAAAACCAAATACAGAGAGAGACTGAGAACTGTTGACGAAGAGCTACGTGTGTGTCTTTCTTCGATTCCAGCCAGAATATCAGCTTTGTGTTCAGCCAAACAGGCCCAGGTTTTGCACTGAAAGTATTTTATAATTTTTCACTATTCTGTTTACTTAATATTTCATAATAAAGTAATTATAAAATACTTTCTATGTGCTTATTAGATTCCTATTCAAGAGAATTACTTTATTATAGTCAATATAGGCACAGAGTTAATTTTTTAACATTTTCTAATGGTGGTGTGCCTCGTGATTCTTTTCCCCGCGACAAGTGTGCCTTGGCCGAAAAAGGTTGGGAAACGCTGCAATAGAGGACCTAATATTTAACAGCAAAAATAAATCAATATTTAACCATACTGTTTACTTCAAAATATTTACTCTACATGGCACGGTTTTTTAATTTTCCTATAGCATATATCTATGAATTTTCAACAATGTTTTAATGCTTAATAACATGACAGCAGGTATAAAGTAACTAGTGTAATATTTAGCAATTTGAACTTTCTTTTAATATGAACTAAATTAACACGTTGTTATGTATTTGTGAATTGTATTTTTTAGGGTTTCCTTCAAAACTTTGTTTACTTTGACTCGTTATTTTACCAATGAAGAATCTCGTACAAGCGACTAATAAATATCTTCGCATCATTACCGTTTCGATTATATATTGATGAGTTTCACGCTTTTCATGTATTTAACTCTTATTTTCCTTATAACTTTTAATTAGTCATTTTTAAACATATGCTTCCTTAGCAGATAGAAATTCGTTGAATTTACTTTTGCTTGTAATTTAAAATTTATTCAAAATAAAAAAAAACCTCAATTTTAAGTTAAGTTTCGTTTTAGATTGATTTTGGTGACGAAGAGTTTAAATACCAGTAACATTCATTATTAACAGCATAACCGCATTTAACGCATCCTTTCTTAGTGTTATGATTAATTTCTATACAAAGTATTTCCAAAATATTTTGTTTCTAAGATTAGCTTAAAAACATTTAATTTTCGTTTCTTTTTTTATCGCATTGAATCCAGCATTCTTTAGAATACGTAAAAGTCTTTCGTGAGATTGATTGATGCATTTTCGATAGTTTGTTAATCTTAAATCTCTAAATCAAATAATGCAAGGTAAAATATCCCCATTTTGAACTTTTTTCAATCCCATAAAAGTCGCTATTTAAATTGCATTTTTATAGAGTCTGAAATTCCTAAAGACGATTTTTTCTTCAGATTACATTTCCATTCTTCATCATTAAAAATAAAAAAAAAAGAACGAAAAATATAATCTGGCAAAGAGAATCCTAAAATATTTCAAAAATTTCGAATAAATTTCTTTTTATTAAAAAAAATCAATACGCATTTAAGCATTTTCTTATGTTCAATATTTTACACTTTAATTAATTTTTCTGGTAATAAAATATTTGATGAAATACACGGCAGTATTTGTGTTTTACATTAACTGTTCTAATTCCTGCTAAAAAAATTTTTATAGTAAATATTGAATATTTCATTGCGGCTTATACTTTAACACACAGAATATTTAAGATAAATATAAATTTTATACAATTGACTACAATGTATTTTCTAACTTGGTAAAGTAGCTTTTAAAGATTTAAATGTACATTTCATTGATGAATAAATTATTTGTTATCATACATTTCAACACAAAATATTTCTTTATTTATACGAAGATTTTATATATATATATATATATATATATATATATATATATATATATATACAGATATACTCTGATATTTTTGAGATACAACTAGATTTTTAAAGTTATACTCTGATACAGATATACTCTAATATTTTTGAGATACAACTAGATTTTTAAAGTTATACTTACAAAATTTTAGTGTGTTCAAAGTAGTCTCCTCCAGCATCAATGTACTTTTGTAGACGAATTTTCCACAGATTAAATGCCTCAAGTCATCATTTCTTGGAATAGATGAAAAAAAATGCATTTATAGCCACATCAATCTTTTCTTCTGAATGGAAGCGACGTCCACGTAAGTTTTTTTTTAGATTAAAGAATAACCAAAAGTCGCACATAGCTAGATCAGGTGAGTACGGTGGATGTTCGATCACTTTAATTTGTTTAAGAAACTCAACTGTTAATCTGGCTGTATGTGAAGATGCATTGTCATGGTGAAGCATTAGTCCCCTAACATTCAGTTCTTGTAGAATTTCTAGAAGACATTTAGTGGTATACCAGTTTGCTGTTACTGTCTTCTGTCCTTCCAACTTGATGGTTTTGACGAATCCCGTACTTCTGAAGAAAACGTCATACATCATTTTTTTCAGTGGGCGTTGTTTTTTCACCATTGTCGGCGTGGGATCATCTTCAAAGACCCATACTTTGCTTTCTTGACGTGTTGGAACGTCAAAAAAAGATATGTAAGTTTCATCACCTGTTACAATTTTAGAAATGATGCGGTGGCCACCATCATTTAACAATTTAAGAGTTTCTTTAATGATTCTGACACGCTCCTCTTTTTGGTGCTCAGTTAGATTATGGGGAACCCAAAGGCAAATTACTTTTTCATACGTAATTCTTCATGAATGATTTTGTGTATCCAATGTTAAGTTCCTTCTGTATCATCCATTAGTTAGACAAATTATACGGAATTACTGCCGACGGCGGCCTTCCTGTGTGTTCTTCATCCTGAAGAAAATTGCGACCTCTTCTAAATTCTCTAATCCATCTGAATATAGTAGCACGAGCTAGAGATTCATCACCAAATGCTAATTGCAACTGTTGAACGCATTCTTCTTGATTTAATCCTGCTTTAAAATCGTAGAAAATCATAGTGCGGAAGTGTTCTCAAGTCAACTCCATTTTCTATTCTGTTTAAAATTTATTCTACGCTAAACAAGTTGAAGTAAGTCAGTAAAAAATCGTTTTCTGTGTTAAAATACTCTTTGTATTTTAAAATTAAACCGTTATTTTTATTTTGTAAATTCTCGTCTGCGCGTATCTCAAAAATTTCAGAGTAACACTCGTATACACTAAGAAAATCTGAAAGCTAACTGTTTATATTTTCATTTATGATTCCTTCAAAATGAGGTCTTCTTTAAGCCATTAAATAATGTATTGTCAGTTCAACACAATACGGCGAGCTATTATTAGTCGAAAAGTTAGCATCCTGGATTTTGGTTTTGCAGTTCGTGGGTTCAAATTCCACTTAGAATTTGGATGTTTATAGTGGTTTAAAATCCGTATTTAAGTTCAGATTTTTCTGCCTCCGCGTGCTAAAAATAACCGTTGAATTATCATCAAGTCAAATTAGTTAAATAATATACGAAAATGCCCCTGGAAGATAATAACAATACTAAATAAAATTTAATAACAAAGGAAAATTTACACCAAGAAATATAATAGAAAATTTCTGTACAAGTGCAACTTTCAAAACTACCAAATAAATGTTTTTCTTCTACAGTTTATTGTTGCATTTATGCAATGCTGCTTTGAATAATATATTTCTCAATACTTTCAGGGTAAAAATTTCTAGTATGGGTGAATAACAAATTATACGAAATTTCTGACCTTAATCAGATAGTTGCACTGATAACAAAGTTTATTTCAGTAAGTAAACACACATTTACATCAGAAAGAAAATGTTGATTTAAAGAGGAAAGAGTTGGACATTAAATAAGGGTATTAAAATAAATAAGTCATGACTGAGTTTTAAACTGATGCTCACATCATACTCACTCAGCTACAACGAATTGTGAAGCTCAAAAATGCGGAAAATTTTTATAATCGAGTAATAGAAATAACATTCTTTTCATATTCTACTTCTTTTCAGACGCTAGAGTGCTAGCGAACAAGACAAAACAAAAATGATGTTTGTCTGTTTTTTAAACATACTTATGTATAAAAAAAAAAAATGATAAATAATGAATTCTAACGGATTCAAGGACAATGGAGTAAAAATAACATCATATGAATCATAGTAACTTACAAGCTGGACGTGAACAGATGGGGCTCAGAATATACAAGTGTCGACAAATGTGTGGTAAATGCTAAATTAAAGAACTAAAATCTTAAATGTAATGGAGTCATAAAATTTTCGATCTAAATGATCCTTTTTATGACTAAGGTACTTTTGTCTCTATACAAAGGCTTTCTAAGATAAAAATCCCCAGTTCTTATTACTAGTCAAAAACTATTTTTCTAGCGGCGGATTTTTTAGATGGATTAATAATCTGAGCGCAATCCGTCGAGACAGTTCATGTGATTAAAAGTATCTATATTAATTACTCATATATAGATTAAACACAATATACAATTTTTGATACATGTATATCAAATTTAAGAATTTATTTAAAAAAATTTTTATATGCATTTTAGTAGAAAGTTTTGTTGTATCTATTTTGATAGATACAACAAAATTTGAACGATAGACATTCATTTTTTCTTAGTTCTTTTAAAACTTCTTAAAATGTTACTGATACATTTTCAATACAATGTTTATTAGCTTGTTAGCAAATCTTATTTTTAATCTATATGTATGCGTACCTCAAATTATTTCGTAAGTAAATATTATTTTTTAAATAAAATTATGCTTATAGTTAATGATATGTGAGATTTTGTATAAGAAAATTTTTTCTTAATTGCTTTTAAGCAAACTTAAATTTTTTTTTTCATTTTTTTTAGTGTTACTTTTCAATTAGAATATGTATGACTGATATTTAAATAAAATGTTTAAAACGCAATTTTATTTAAAATTCAAATTACGTGCTTTAATTTAAACAAAATATATAAGCAACCTAACATACATATTTCAATAACGAAATAAAACTATTATAATCTGTTGTGTAAATAAGAAAGCAATTTTTAAAGTTAATATTTTTCTTACTAATGAAAGTAGTTTTAGGACAGTTTTCACGATTTTGTTTTCATATCAAGCTTTATTAGTTTTGTACATCAAATTTACATACCTATTACCATAAGCATTCATTTTATTTATAAAAATAAATTTGCAAAAGTGAAACAATAGTTTTATTTAAACAATTAAAATCAACACTGGTAAATGATCATTTTTTCAAGGTGGAATGGTTAAAATGAATTATTTACTATAATGTGCAAACAAAATTTATCATGTCGAAAACTAAGCGACTCATTTAGTTTTGTAATCGATGAAAATGCGTGCTTTGATATTCTCTTCAATTTTACAAAATGAAGATATTTTTACATATTGTAAAATATCCATGAACGACAGGGGAAAAAAAATTTTTAAAATTCCAGTAATAAGAAAAATTAATATAAAATTATCTCAGAAAGTACTGATAGTTTTTTAATCAAAAATATCGTAAAGATCTAGAATTCTCATTAATTCAAATTAAAACCAGAATTTCGCAAATAAAATTCTTTATTTAAGTGTATTAATAATAATAATTAAACAAACATATTAAAGTGAGATAAAAAAAATTGAAAAATAATTTAGTAATGTCAAATAATACTGAATACAAGAAAATAATTTCTATAATAAAATAATATTTAATAATAGAAATTATATAATATTTATAAATTATTAAAATCTAATAAAATAATATTTAAACTTCTTAGAAATAGCAATGAAATTCATGATTAAATGTAAATATATCACTGCATATTATTTAAAGAAATTTATTTAATGCAATCAATTGAAAATATATTTAGTAAAAAATTGCAATTTTATTGCCAGTTTATACTGTACGACTTGTACCAGAACAACTAGAAAAGAAAACCATCAATTTAAAACAGTTTTAAACGTAGTTACGAAAAGCTGAAACTTTAATGGATTCATTTCTAGGAAAATATACAAATAACACTATATTTACTTTAAACAATGTTTTTAGTAGTTTTCTTGAATAATAATAAAATATTTTAGCTGAAATTTAATAAATTTTTAATTGAGAAATATAATATATTTGAAAAAACTCTAACTTGCACTCTAGTCTTGAACTTCGAATATTTTCCAACAATCGAAAAATACAAGAATAAGATTCAATAAAGGATTTTTATAACATTTACATTTCTTATATATACTAATCTAATACAGTTTATTAAAACTCACATTTTGCTTTTTTATAATTTCTAGTAAAGCATGCAATACATTAAGTTAAAAAAAAAAAAAAGAAAAGATGGGGAATACTTTAAAAAATAATAGAACACATTTCACAAAAGCAATTTTCATTTAAAAATGTAGTCAAAAAGTGAAAAGCATATGTGCTACAAGGTGCAATATAATAAAGGTGAAGTTACGAAAATAACACAATATAAAAAAAACCAAATATTTCAGAATAAAGGAGATTAGTAAGCTCTTTGGAATACTTCAAAAATATAAGGAATTACCACAGCTACAGCCGAAAACCCTACGAATTCTTATAAGAAGAAATTAAGATGACATACCGGGCGTTTGTATAGTATAGGACATCCACTAGTTAAAAAAAGTGACCTCTAGATACTATCATAATTTTTGCAACATAAGATTACATGTCGATAAGTACTGGAACCACATAACCACCGAAGACAAACGAAAGATCCTCTTTAAAATCCAGCAACACTTCTTGCAAAAATGTAATATTTCCTTCTAAGACTTTCTGGCAGTAAATATATTGCCATTAAGAAGTAGATGATTTTTATCTAAACACTGTCACAGTGAAATGTTACTGATATGCATGTGAATTTTTATATCCCTACTATGTTTATTATTCAAATCAAATGCAATATCTTGAACATAAATAGTAACAAATCAAAAATAACAAAATCAGTGAACAAAAAACAATTGCAGGAAACTGAATGCAGTAATCAGCAAACGAAATCTACATTACAAGAAATGTTTCTTTCATTCAGTTGACTTTGGACATTAAAAATACATGTGATGTCTAAAAAAGTGGAATAATAAAATATCTATATTCTGGATACAACACTCAAATTCTAAGCCAATCTAAGCAATTGACTGTCATTAACATATGATGATGAGTTTCCAGTTAATTAAATTTCAAACAAGCTTTCATAAGATTTTAAAATTTGCCTTAATAAAAATTTTTGATTTAGACACAAAAAATGAAGAAGCAGTGACTTTAAATTATTATTATACCAAAATTAAACTATACAAATTATTATATATATATATATATATATATATATATATAGTTAAATTTTGGTAATTTCTTAATTACTAACATATTTCATTATAGGTTCCTATTTCATAAGTGCTTCATTTAAATGATCTTAAAAGTACACAAGAGAATAACAAAGCTCAGTGGACTAATAGTAAAATAGTGATCTTTAGAGTCGAAAGACCTACAGAAGAACATTAAATAGCTATTGCATTTACATGCAAACGTCTTTAAGATGATTGGATACTAAATTTACTAATTTATTTTCTTGCAACTCGCGAAAACGCTCCACTACTTATGAAAAATTATCCATAAAGATATATCATGAAAGATCAGAAAACGCCTTACAGCAAACTTTCATCTGTTATGCTATATGTAAAAAGGTGCAAATATAAGTTTAAATTGCAAATTATCTTCTAAGAAACATGAAATTCAGTTACATTTATGATTTCAAAGTTCTATAATTACAAGTAATAAAATACTGTCATTGTGCTTGAATGTGTATAATTGCATAGTTAAAACTAATTAATTATTACAGCCCAAAATGTATACACAATATGCACACAGAAATTAAATCAACAGGTGGAAACTGGAGGATTTTTCATATTAAATGCATACTAAATATGGTGTATTTCCAATTGCATTGATATTAATATGCTAAGAATGATAGTAAAAAGCTCTTTAGTCATTTGCTTGTATATATGTATGCATAGATTATAAATGTTTCTTACCTGAAAGATAAATCTATATTTTGCTTGTAATTCAAATTAAATTTCCATGTCATTCAGAGAAGAATTTCAGTTTAATTAATAATTACCTCAAAATTTTGTCTTACTTGCATTTCTACAGTAAATTTAGAATTTTGAAATTCTATGTAGGCTAGATTGTACAATTTTTATATGTAAGGGGAATGAAATAATAAAATTTGAAAGATTATTGTCGTGAAAATTATTTTCATTAATTTAATTCCAAAGGTTAGGGGAGCACACAGATAATACGATAATTTTTTAAAAAGCAGATTTAAATCAAAAATTAAAAATCGTTTGCATACGATTGTGTCTAGTTATGTCCACAAATAAGTTGAGATTTGTATTGCAAAGGATTAAAAGTGAATAAGAATCTGGAGAACATTAAGTATAAGCAATTTGCTTGAGAGCATCATTCATTATGACATGCTTTGCCTTGGTGAAAACTTGATTATTTGTACATAGAAAAGTATTTGTGATATTAATTTGTTCTAATAATTCCTATTTGAAACTCACCAAAATATCAGCACCAAATATCAACTCGTTCTTTAAATTAAAACACCTTAACCCTACTTACATCATTTTTTCATCCTTCCTTATCATGTAATTTTGCATATAGTTTAAGAAATCTTAAAAATAAATTTTATGAAGTCAGAAAGAAAGAAAAAATGGTGTCTTTTTTATCTACCTTAATTTATTTCATAACTGTTATTGGATAGAACTACTATATTGTTTTGTTTCTACAGTATTTCTTCTATCGTGTTTTTTTTCCCTCTAACTGATTAAGTACATTACAAGCTATATAAAATGTTATAATATATATATATATATACAAAGTTTGAGTAATAATTTTGGAAAATCATTACCATTTAATATTTATAAATACACTACTGGTCATTAAAATTGCTACACCAAGAAGGCGACATGCTACAGACGTAAAATTTATACGAAAGGAAGAAGGTGCTGTGATATGCAAATAATTAGCTTTTAAGCGCATTCAGACAAAGCAGGCGCCAGTAGCGACACCTACATTGTGTTTAAATGAGGAAATCGTTCAGCCGGTTCCTCATACACAAATTGCATTTGAACGTTGCTGCCTGGTGAAAAGTTGTTGTGATGCCTCGTGTAAGAAGGAGAAATGCGTACCAGCACGTTTCTGACTTTAATAAAGGTGGAATTGTAGCGTACCAGGATTGCGGTTTATCTTATCGCAGTATTGCTGCGCGCATCGGTCGAGATCCAATGACTGTTAGCAGAATATGGAATCGATGGGTTCAGGACAATAAAACGGAACGCCATGCGGGATCTCAACGGCCACCTATCACTAGCAGCCGAGAAGACAGGCATATTATCCGCATGGCCGTAATGAATCGTGCAACCACGTCACGAGCCTCGAGTCAAGAAACGGGGTCGTTTGGAAGACAAGTGTCTGCACGAACAGTTCGACGACGTTTGCAGCAGCATGGACTCTCAGCTCGGAGACCATGGCTACGGCTTCCCTTGACGCTGCGTCATAGACAAGAGCGCCTTCAATAGTGTGATCAACGACGAACCTGGACGCACGAATGGCGAGACGTCATCTTTTCAGATGAATCCAGGTTCTGTGTACAGCATCATGATGGTCGCATCCGTGTTTGGCGGCATCGTGGTGAACGCACAATGGCAGCGTGCATTCGTCATCGTCATACTGGCCCATCACCTGGCGTGATGGTATGGGGTGCCATTGGATAAACCTCTCGGTCACCTCTTGTTCGCATTGAAGGTGCTTTCAACAGTGCACGTTACATTTCTGGTGTGTTACGACCCGTGGCTCTACCCTTTATTCGAGCCCTGCGAAATCCTACGTTTCAGCAGGATAATGCCCGACCGCATGTTGCCGGTATTGTACGGACCTTCCTTGATACGGAACATGTTCGGCTGTTGCCCTGGCCAGCACGTTCTCCAGATCTTTCACCAATAGAAAACGTCTGGTCAATGGTTGCCGAGCGACTGGCTCGTCACCAAATGCCAGTCACTACGGTTGATGAACTGTGGCATCGTGTTGAAGCTGCTTGGGCATGCAATCCAATCTCTGTACGTGTACATGCAATCCAATCTCTGTTTGACTCAATGCCCAG
>JAPDSC010021972.1:440-14576 GCA_026290005.1 Latrodectus geometricus | reverse complement strand
TTTTTATGTAATACAATAAATCAATTTATAGTATTCAATCATTGGCTCCATTGGTTTTTATGTAATACAATAAATCAATTTATAGTATTACATACAAATCATTGGAACCAATGATTCAAGAGATTGAGGAATTACTCATTAAATTCTATTAGGAGCAGATTACAACAATACTGTATCAAAACAATTCATTAAAATCTATGCTAAATATTTATATAAATGTTTATATATAAAAGTATATATAATATATTATATAAATTTCCATTGCAATTTGTATCAAATATGCAATCGATATGAATATTGTTATATGAAAGGAAAATAACTAAGACATTTAAAAAAAATTTTTTTTAATAAATATTCAATAGCAGAAAATTCTTCAATAAAAATTTAATTTTCATTAAGCGTAAAATTATTAGTGTATTTGAAGCAAATTGTTTACTGTTATGAGCTTAAAATAAACTTTATGTACTCGAGTTTTTTTTTATTATATTTTCTAATTATTTTATGCAATTTTTTATTTAATTGCCCTTTTAACCTTTAAAAATTCTTATTGAGTGGGATTATTTTATTAAACTAATTACTATGAAGAAAAGTAATACCCAAAATAATTATTAATATTCAATAATAAAAAAAGTTTTCCCATAACATATAATAATAATAATTTGATTTCGTTTTTATTATATGCTATTTTGTTGAATTTTTAATGGTTTTAGAATACAATTAATATATATTTAAAATGTGGTTTGCTTCTTTTAATGTTATTAATAACATTAATTTATACACAAAAAGATAGTCACATTAAATTTTTTAATTCTATTGTACTAAAGATTTATCAATATAATGAATTTAATATTTAAATATAAAAAATAAAGATAAGAATATAAAGAAAAATAAAATTAAATTACCAAATAAAATTAGCAATAGGTGTTTACTAATTTATTTAAAATAAGTCATCTAACTGAAGAAAATAAAACTAGAAATTAAAAAAACTATTAGTTTTTTTAATCTTTATATTTAAAGTAGACATAGTTTTTAAATTATGCTTTGTTTTATTGTCTAAAGTATATGTAAGAGTTACAATTACAGTTGATTAATCAGCAATTTTGAACACTTCTATGATAATGATACTTAATTCATATTCAAAACAATTTTTAAAAATCAAACAAAAGGACAATCTAGAATTTTATATTTTTTACCATTAAAAGCTATGTTAAAAAAAGTGTGATTGAGAGCTTCCTTTCAAACTTAAAATTAACTTTATTTACATTCTAAATGCTTATCGTAAAATATATAATTATGAGATGCATTGTAACTGATTGACAGCTTATAAGCACTTATAAAAAAGCAAATCGTTATTATCTATTAAAAGTCTCTGGAAAAAGGAATCATATTTTTTTCAAATTTAGCGTATTATCAAAACAGTATAAAATGCTTTACATTTTATGATGAAAATGTTTATTTTCTCCTGGAACTTTTACTGTTACGTTTATTTACTACCTATAATAATTAATAATTATTTTTCAAATTTTAATAGGTAAAATATTAATATTAATTTTACAATAAAAATATTCCTCGATTTCAATTGCAATACTCTTGATGGTTCGAATTATTGATACAGGATTAACAGTCAGATTATTTCTCACACAGAAACAAACTAATAAACTAAAATTTTTAATTTCAATTTTACTTTATAAATTTTTTAAAAAGCCCCTTTTTGCTATTTAATTTTTATGTACATTCAAAAATGTTTTTTTTTTGTTTCTTTATTACAATAATTATATTTTTTTTATTTTTCAACATAATTATTTAATAATGAATAAAACCTAAACAAACTTCTATTTTCAAAACTTTCTGGATTTCTTATGGCTTAAAATTTTTAGAGAAAAAATCTGATTTATTATTAATTTTTTATTTTTATTCACGATTTTTTTAAACGAATTTTTTTTAATATAAGACGTTTAATTTTAAATTTATAACTTGCTCAAAGTATATATATATAGAAATAATTCCAATAATGATAATTTGATAATTTTGCTTGATATTCATAATGCAAAAGTACACAATTTAACAATGATGAGTAATTCTTGAGGTCGTTAAAATTTACTCTGATGCTCATAAAATTAGGCAAAGGAAAATGCATCAATTAAGTAACAAATTTGTTTCTTTGTCAGCCCACCTGCATCCCAGCCATTTATCCCAGCAGGTGGTTTAAATGAGTGGTTGTAATTATGCTTGTTGCAGGGAGGAGATGCGCCATCAAAAACGGAACATTCACCCAAATGAGTTATTTGTTGAAAGAACATGAGAGAGGAAGTTATTGCTTAACTGGAACCGTTCATGTGTCGTTTTGATTGCTTGAATAACGATAGATTGTGTTGTATTTCAACGGACTGTGGGAATTGTTGTTATAAGTTATTCTTCGCATCTGCGTTTTATGTTAGTTTTCCTGGAGCTGTGAATATTTTTATGCTTATTATAACAAATTTCAAAAGCAAAAATATACATAATGTTCGGAAATATTACAACTTGGGGAGAAAATAAAAATTACAAAAGGGGAAAGAATAAGAGAACTATGAAAATATCGATAACATTATGACACATATTCTGATATTAAATTTTAAAACTTCACAATATTTTAAAAGTGACAACTACATAGTTCGTTAATTGTATTAAATATATAATATATTTAGAATTAATTACTATAATTGTAAATGATTTCTGATAAGTAAAAAAAACTCGGATATTTAGGAGCTAATTATTGAGTACATTGAAAAATGCTGAAGATATGTTTGAACTGTAAGACCACGGCTAAACACATATTGTATAAAACCAAGATAAAAACGGAAAGGAACTTGAATTAAAACACTTTTGAGACGAAACAGTGTTTTCTTTTGCTTGATTGCTTTTTTCTGGTAGTTACAGAAAATTTTCATTAACTGAGATATTCTTATTTTCGAATAACTGATTGATTAATCAAGAAAAAGTATTTTTAAATGATGATATTTTTTATTAAATTTTGCTTAGAATAGATCTGAAATGTATCGTAAATTTCTTGAATCCTGATTCGAATTAAATCAAGAAAAAAAAAGATCCGCTTATTGGGAAATTTGAAGAAATCTGAGTCCCAATATATCAGAAAAATCTCTCGTAATATATCCAAAACACATTATAGAACGATTTCAAATCAAAGATTTGCAAATTTCTAAGTCCACATTTTTAAACTTTTCGCCTCCCCTTCTGCTTAAATGACATGAAACTGAGGGAACATTTTTATCTCTACAGGGAATCCTAGGCTTTGTTTTCGAAAAGCATTCCTCCGATTTCCTTATTAGCCCAAATTTTTCCTATCACAAATTTTCCCCATCTTCCCACTCTCAATCGAAGCGAATCTCAACTGACATAAAATAATTTTAAGGTATGACTTTTAATCTGGAACTCCTCGAAACAAAAATTCCCGCCCCAGTTTTGTTTCCCACTCTTGGAGTACGAGCACATGTAAGACTTTTAAAACAAGTATAATAAGATTTTCTGATTAAACTAGAACAATAAAGCAGCAGGCGCCATGTCGCTAGCAAATGGTCCATTTTTCAAAATGCTTGAAAAGAGTTTATTCGAATGACATGAATGGATCATTCGACAATGGCAACTTCCAGTTTTGTGTGGCTCTCTACGAACGGAAGGCATCCATCGCTCCACACCCTTTGAACGATGTTGTGAATAATGTGATTAATGCAATCTTACCGCAACAAATGCGCAGCAAAGAACAAGAAATTAGGATCGCCCACCCCAGCCAGCACCTGGTTACGTACAGTGAGTGTAAAAAGTATTCGTACAGTACGACAATCGATTTCAAAGAGATCCGTTCATAAAAATTATAAACAAAAATTCCATTTTAGTTAATTATAAATACATAATAATACATATTTTCACTAGTTTCATGTGAAATTTACACAAAAATAATTTTATACATGAATAAATATTTACAAAATTGAAACAATCCAACATCTTTTGGTGTAAAAAGTATTCGTACATCAGGCATATTTTGGCCAATACAATCATAATATTTCAGCTAATACCTTTTAGAATATCCTTTAGCTCGCATAACTACTTTAAGTCTCTTTGGCATCGATTCAGCCAATTTTGCTGTTATTAAGCTAGATATGGCATCCCATTCTTGATTAAGAGCTGATTCCAAATCATTTTTATTAGAAATATGTCTAGATCTCATATTTTTATCAAGAACGTCCCATAAATTCTCGATGGGGTTGAGATCTGGCAATTGAGGAGGAAATTTCATGAACTTTGCTGTATTATATAGTATCCAGGGCCTTGTGCTTAAGGCTGTGTGCTTGGGCTAGTTATTATGAATGAAAACGTAATCACCATTCGAGACCATTTTTGCACTAGGTCCTAAATTATTGATTAAAATGTCAATATAAAGTTGGTGATTCATAATGCCTTTAATAAAGAATCCAAATATGTTGTATTTACTTTCGTCTGTAAAGATAATCTTTTTTCAGAAATCTGGACTTTCATTAACATTGCTTGGAGAAAGACAATCGTAGCTTCCGATTCTTCCCACAAACAAAGAATTTTCGTCTCGCAACACTGCCATGGAAATCTTCATTTCTGCATGCAATTCGAACAGTACTCATGGAGACTGGTGTTCCCATGTTCTTCAGTTCTGATATTAATGTAGGAACACTTATTTTGGGATTTTTCTTTAATGAACGTAACAGAAACCGTCTGTTAGAAGATGTCAATAGACATGGTCGCTCAGTACGAGAACTGTTTAGAACCGTCCCAGAGGTAGCAAATTTTTTATGATTGACAGCACAGTTGAACAGGGTCTACCGATCAGATAAGAAATCTTGTTGTATGATTTACCATTTTTACGGAGCTTTAAAATCAGTTCTCTTTCGGAAACACTTGTCTCTTTTCTTTTACGACCCATTATAGAATTTCTAATTTCTCACTACATTAAAATTTCCACTGAAGAATCTTTTAAGTAATTTACAAGATGACGTCAATTAGCTACGTCATAATGGCTAAACCAATCATAAAATATAACTAAAAGAAATTATTTAGTGTATGAATACTTTTTACACCACAAGAGGTTGGATTGTTACAGTTTTGTAAATATTTATTCATGTATAAAATTATTTTTGAGTAAATTTCACATAGAACTAGTAAAAATATGTTCTATTATGTATTTATAATTAATTAAACTGAAATTTATGTTTATAATTTTTATGAACGGATCTCTTTTAAATCAATTGTCATACTGTACAAATACTTTTTACACTCACTGTAAATAAAACTATAGAACGAACAATAAATTGTCTGTCGACATTCAGGAAACAGAGATAATAAATTAATACCTTGTTCTTCGAGTTCTTACTCATCCATGCTTAAGTATAGAGAACAAGTATTCACAACAAACAATAGTTTTGGTAAAATTTAGAAAGAGTATTAAAAAAAATTTTATTTTAATATTTTGTCCAAATTTTTTTTAATCATGACTTCGATACAAATTTATATCATAAACTGATTTCCTTGTGTAAAAATTGCTCTGAATAATTTTTCTAAGTGATTTATGTACTGTAAATAATTATTTACATTTATTTATATTACTTTATCACAAAATTTGGTATTGAGGGTTACTTGAACTGCAATTGTTTTTAAAATGACAACTTTTTAGTAATTTTATTTGAAATTATCTGAAAAAAATTAGATTCAGCTTTTCTATTTAAGAACATTTCCCAGATATTTCATTTAGGATTATAATGAAAGATATTTAATGTATTATTTTGCTAAAATAAATTGAAGTGATCAGTTAACTTTAGAAATGTTCAAATTTTTGTGTTCTTTTTATTAGCAAAGTCAAATTAATAACATAATATACTTGGCCAAATTAAAAGTAAGTTGCACTTTGTATTTGATTAGGCGAAATGGGAACAAATCTTTCTTATTTCGTTAAACTATAGGATAAATGTATTACAGTAAATGAAAGGATGATTATTACTTATGTTTTGTTAACCAAGATGGTATCCGTTCCAACAATTGTAAAGTAATTAAAATAATTCAAATAGTAATTTTATTTCCATTCACCATACAGTTTTCACTTAGAGCTTCTGTTCTAGTTGTTTGGATATAATGAAAATTACCTTTATAATCACCATTTTCTAATCTATTTATGATTTAAAATTGGTAATTATAAATTAGTTCGAAAAACAATAGAAGACGTTACGTCGTATTTAATGCAATGGAAAAAGCTGTTTACGATGTGATAAATACTGAAATTCATTTGAACATTGAAAATTTTCTCTTTATGCTATTATTTAAATAGTTTTCATTAAATTTGTCTTCGGTATTTGGTGTCATTTTTACCAAAGTGTAAATTTTTTATTTTCTTACTTTTATAATACTCTGGCAAATTTGTAGTTAAATTTTGAAGATGTTATCAAAATCATACTTTATAAAATCTGTTGTTTTATTTATTTATTTGATTTTTTCAAAATAATATAAGAAGTAAATCGAATCTTATATTATATTAATAAAAATCAAAGATATATTAGATTATAATATTACTCTCTTTCAATATCAATAAGAAAAATTACGCTTTGAGACGTATAATTTAAAAGAGAATATTTTATATTTTTTCGTCCATTTATATTGTGATCATTTACTTTTAATATTCTTAATCTACATAAATATTTATTTATATATTTAAATTTATGCATATATAAATAAAAAGAAAAAAATAAAAATATAAATAAATAGGAAAGTTAATTAAACAGAAAAATAGATTCATTCCATGTAATTAATTAGTAAAATTTTTCAAAACTCATAAAATCAGATTAATATTTTAAATTTTTCCTGTCGGAAAAACGATATTCTAAATACTTTTTTTCTAATATTTAAATAAAATAAGTAAGTTTATGTAGAAAAATACTTAACAGAAAATTCTTCAATAATATTGAATTTTATTTTTAATAATTTAAAAATTTATGATATGGAAAATAATTTTATATTTATAATTTTTTTGTTTTATGGATGATTATTTTGATTATGATTATTTTCTCTAGATTAAAAGCTAAATTGAAGCTCCAAAAAACAACTTTATGACATAGTGCTTCAAAATTTGTATTTTAAAAAAAAAACATTTTTCCTTTATTATTTTGTCAATTTTTTTAGAATTCTGAGGATATACCAAAATTTATATCTTCTATTTCATTTGTCTTTGGAGAGAAATAGATTTATTTGAGTTCAAGAGATTTTAAATCAAGATTAAATGAAGATGTCAATTAAAATTCCTTTACCTGTATCCGTAACTGCGACATTAAACGCTTCAGGATCAACAGCCATCCATGTATAGACACAATGTGTTCCCTCTTGCAATTCCGTCTCTCGCCAAATGTCCAAAGCCTGAGAAACGTCTTCTTTTTTCATAACTCGGACAGTATAATCAACATTCGTCATATTTCGTTTGGTATCCTTTTAAACAAAAAAATAAAGTGGTTTACTTAAAAGGAAAGATAAAACATTTTTTTTATTACCATTTTATTTTAGTTTCGATTAAGAATTACTTCTGAAAAAGTAATTTTATGAGCTATTAAGGAAACCTTATAAATAAGGAATAAATTAGAATAAAAGTTATTTTTTAAATTTAAAAAATATTTTGAATTAAATTTTTCATTTCATTTTTAGTAACTATTAATTGCAATGTCTATTTCTATCAAAATGTTATTAGCAAATATCAGGGGTTCCTTCCAAAAAAAAGTATTTTGTACTATAACTAAAAATATATGAAGGTATTTTATAGAATTCATAAAGAATTTCAAAAATTTAAATATTTTTTATTTTTTTCCTATTTCCTTTAATGGCTGATGATTATTTAATCTAATTTTATTTCGAAATTATATCTTTCTAACGAAATTAAGATGCCTAATCTCATTTACATTTTATTGCTTTCAATCTAATATGTGCTTTTGATTTTTATTGAAATAAAATACCATTTAAAAAATCAATAATCCAAATTTTATTCTACTAAATTGTCTTAAATATTGAATTTCTAGATATTTGATTCTAATGATGGATAATGATTTTAATAATAGATAGATTTATTTGTAAAACTTCATTAAGACCTGAGTTTAAAAAAACACGTTTTTTAGATTATTAGTTGAGGTTCTACATGTTTTCTGTAGGAAAGAAAATACATCAATATACTTCTATAAACTAATTTTCAAATGTAAATAGAATCAAATAATTATTCGAAAACTCCATTAAAAGGATTTCTAATATATGCATTTTTTTATTATACTCAACTACTATATTACAAATAATTCCTCCAATACTAAAAATGTTTTTTAAAAGTAATGAGTTTCAGTTAAAGTTTTTAACTAAGCTTAACAGTTATAACAGTTTTCAGCATATATTTCAGCACTTAAAACAACGTTTTTATTTTAATTATAATTTTATACAATCACTGTACTTTAATAAACTACGTTAGGCTTATAGATTCTTATTTTGGTTTATGGTTATTCAGACTTGCATGATATTTAATCTCAAATGAATGTTTTAGTTTATAACTTTGTTTTTTACAGTTTGCAACTGATTTTTGATACTCTTTTATCCCTTTCATGATGGAGACTTTTTATTTCTTATTAAGTAATTGTGCTTTGTGAAATATATGCAATAAGTTAGTGTCATTCATTTAAAAAAAGTTTGATACAATAATAAGTTACACATCTGGTGAACTGCAGCTCTGAACTAGGATCGAACATTTTTTGGAATTTGCAGCGATATTCCTCAACATTTTATTGTCATAATTATTGCAGTCATTTTTAATTACAATCGTCTGCAATTTTCCAAAGTTGGTGCTACAGACAGAGCCAAAATCTTTCCAAATTATAATGAAATATGCTTTCATGTTGAATTTATCTACCCGATGCCACTCTTCTCTGTGAAGTTATTTTTGAAAATTTAACATACAGGTAAGTACTTTGGGCTTTTGGATGAAGATAAAATATAAATGAAACGTGTTAGCAAATTAATAAGTAACTTAGACCTGATTGAAAATATTACAAAGTTTCTTTATTGAGGGATATAAACATAAATATTTAGTACATAAATATAAATATTTACTTAAAATCATATATTTATCAAATATTGTAAGAAATTTCCATTACATTAAAAAGTAAATTTCGTTCAATATTTCTTTGCCTGACTCAAAATTACAAATGTCTCTACTAATACATTTGTAGACACATCATTATTTACGATTCTTTTTCTAACGCACTCATTTCTATTCTTTTGAATTTTAACAAATTAGTGGGATATATTTGCGTCGCCAAACGATGCCAAATGTAATTTTTTTTGTTTGTTATCATACATCAAGACACGTTACCACTGTCGAATATAATTTACCTTTTGATCTTTAGCATCAACTAGATAAATGAAATTTTGGAATAAGAGGAAATCATTAAAATGTTTGTAAAACAAATTTGAAAAACTATTAAAATTTGCATTTTTATTATAAACACTTCATTACGATAATTATATTGCTTTAACGACATGGGATTCTTAAATCCTATAAATCTTAAAAAACAATTGAAATTTCGAGACAGTTAACCGTCTCTTTTCTCTGTATACAAATTTGTCATTTTTTTAATTAAACTCATTATCACTATAATCCAAATTTTAAAAAGAGAATAATGTAAAATCAACTTAAAATACTTATTAAAATTATGATATAAAAGTTTATTAACTCTGAAAAGATGTTTTTAATTCACTTTTTAATTTAATTCATTGTAATTAATAACAAAATATTAATTTAAATCTTCAAGTGCTGCTTAAAAACTTAGAGTTTTAGCAAAATGACGAAATGTATTTAACCTAGCACTATGATTTCTACTTTTACGCCATCGTTTTAATATTTTAAAAACTTTTCACATTACTTAAACAGATATAATTAGACATTTAGTTATGTAACAATCAATTTTCTCCATAAAATTTTATAAAGCTATTATTGTATTAAAATCTAGAAATCAAATTATTTGTTATTTCTGACTAAATCAAAACACTCGCATAAGATTGTTTAATAAATTAAATAAAAGCTCTCATATCATTCTTAGAGTTTTATAAATCGATTAAATAATACTTACGATTCTCCGCTTAGAATTTACGTGGTAAATATACAAATCACTTAAAGTAGCATATATTGCGGTTACGAAAGTTGTCTTGTTACCGTAACGATGCCTCTTGACTGAAAAGTCAAGGTTGCTCTTTGATATTTTCAAAGAGTTGGAACCGGTTTTTGCGAATGCTTTTATGTATGCTCTAAAAGACATAATATTTGCGCTTCCTTATTTCCCATTAAGAAAAAAAAAACAATCTTAAAAACTAAAAAGATTAAAATTTTTAATTAAATTTTTTTTATTATTTTTCTATAATATAGCGTTACGTCATTGCAGGGGAAGGATAAAAAATTTTATTAATTAATTTATTTATTTAATTTATTAATTTATTTAAGATTAATTTTTCATTAATTAATTAATTTATTTTGTTTCCATCAGCTTTGTACTATATTAATCAATACATTTTTATTAAATGATTTGATGACATTTCTATTTTTCAGTTTTAATTATTAAACATAACCTATAAATGAAGATTGAATAAATTATAATTTATTTTAATAATTTTTTTCGGTTTAAAATTTAAGTCTGTGTGAATATTTTCTTTCTTTATCTCATGCTCTTTCTCAAATAAACTTTTGTTACATTTTTTACAGAAGTTTTTTTTCCCCAAATGTCGCTTGTATTTTCCTTTGCCAAAAAAAATTTCTTTATTATATCAATGTTTAAAATGTTAACAGCAGTTCCAGTTAAAAAAAAAATGCTTGATATATATATCAAGCATTTTTGTGTGTTTGTGTATGTTTGTTTGCGTGTGTGTGTGTGTGTGTGTGTGTGTGTGTGTGTGTGTGTGTGTGTGTGTGTGTGTGTGTATATATATATATATATATTTTTTATACGCTCTGAATAACTAATATTTTCTTCGCATAATGGGGTATACATTTAATTTTTTGTTTCAAAAGAAAATTATATGTAATTCAATGTTTAATCAACGTCCATTGCTAAAAATGGTCAGTATCTATTTCTTAAACGATTAGTCACAATTGCAAGTTGTAGTTTCAGTAACAAAAAGGCTTCTTTAAGATTTTTTAAGGTAAATGATAATACATTATTTTAAAACTCGTTGAAATCAATAAATATATCTATGATTTGATCATGTGTATGTGCTATGAAGTTTTTATACAGTTCAGAAACTTGAATTTTACAATTTAGGAAAAGTTTTCCCACAAAATGCCGTTTACTAAAAAGATTCACTTTGAATTCAAAATAAAATTTAGGATCACAAAATCAAATATAAAACCTGTTAAGGAATTTGAGTAGAAATGGTAAATTCCAAAATTTCGGGATGAAAAATGAAGCCAGAGCGTGTACCAACTAGGTGTAATATCACATTTACAAGCAAGTTGAAGATAACTTTTAAGAAAAATCATTTTATAAAAACTTAAGCTTGTTAGTTCTCTACTGCTGGTCATTAAATACTTAACTATCAAATTTTAAGCAGTCTTTAATTGACTACAATACTTGACCGATGATAACGTTTTATTATATTCAGCAAGACCATAAGTTGGATAGTGATAGTATGGCACGATTTTGAAGATTTTTACTTCTGGATAAGCTTCTTATACACTAATATACACACTTTGTTTACGTGAAACAATGATTTCTATGGTATATTATAACGCTGTACAATGACTTTTTAACTTTTAAAATCTGTGTAAAGGGGAAAACATTATTCATATAATGTTTTTATTGATCACTTTTCATAAATATTATTTCGCAATTCAAATCACAAATGAAAAAAAAATCATAGAAATTCTCCAGAAACACAAACTGACTGATTCAAAGCGCAGACAATTGAATCATCCCCATTTTACGTCTGATATCGAACCCGAAACTTTCATTCCGAGCCAAAGATTCAACTCCCAACAGCTTGAAAGGACTTAGATCCAAAATAATGAAATCTTGACGGAAATAATTTTCAGATAATTATTGTCAAAAAATATTTCAATAATGATAATAATGTAATTTTCTGAGTGTCACTTCTTAATCTAGACTGTGTTCAATGAGATTATGACTGGAAAATGACTGGGTCATGCTTGTTCGCAAAGCAAAATTTTTTTGAAAATTAAAAAGAATATATTTGGCTATAATTTAACATATTATGTGTTTACAAATTCAAGTCGATATCATTTTCTCCAACCATGTTCTTTATGATAATTATTATAATGATTAAGAACTTATGTGAAGCTTATAATCAAGGAGTGTAAGATTCTGGATTTAACCCTTCTTTGCATAATGGTGGAAATTTCCATTATAACCTATAATGCGCAAAAATTATATAAAAGAACAAGTTCACTTTAAGTTGATCGTGTTTGGACACCTTTTTAATGTCCTTGCATAAAAAGAAACACAGCTGTCAAAAATAAACAAGTGTCATTCTCAGTGAAACGAGCTTAAAGTTGTCTCATTCCGCTGTTTGTTGTAGTTGCAATAAACGTATGATTTCGTTTATAATTTTGTTTTATTATATTAGAGTTTCTATTGCTAAAAAATTGAGAATGAGTTGAAGAAAGGTTTGTAACACGTGTTTCTGTTATTTTCCTCTTTTATTTCTATTTAGTGCTAAGCTAATGATCTAACTTTGGATGATGATGGAAATTTTTAGCATATTGGTTTTTGCTAAATTTATACTATAAAAATATACTAAGATTTTTTTAACCATTTTTCCTTTAATTTTGAACAGGAATTATATCAACTTGATTTATTTCACCAATAAAGAAAAAATCATGCAAAGAAGGGTTAATAATAACGAGAAATAAAAGATAATAATTGATAATAACGAGAAATAAAAGTAGTTTGTAAACACATATCAGTCAGAAAACAATATAATAACAACTTATCTATGAAGATAACTTGAGTAAGAATTCATCGCATTTTTACTGTCAGATAAGACGCTCAAGAGATTGTGAGTTATGCTGATATGTCACAAGGAAGAAAACTTCGAAAACTCCAAGCATTCACCTCAATAAATTTGCTTGCAGCGAAAAAAAAAGCTAACTCCATATGTCAAGGTATTATTATTATCATATCATAATTTAGTATATTATTAACATAAAATTTTTCTCCAAGAAATTTTGAATTAAAAAAGTCAATTTTTTATAATTTAGCTTTAAAAATTATTAAAAGAAAAGAGTTAAAAATTCGAATTCTTAAATTTAGAATATTCTTTAGGATTTAAAGATGAATTCATGCAAATTGTTATTAAAATAAATCTTTATCTCTGTTTTATGTCACATTTAGTAAATTAAATTACATCAAACATATAAACAGAGTACACAAGTTCATTTTGTGTACTTATATAAGTAGTGTGTAACAATCTGTTTCAACGTTATGTTTGTGATTTCTATTAATCATAGATACAAAATACATCAATATCTCTCGTCATTTTAAATCATGGTCACATGACGAGGTCAACATCTGAGCTGATACCTTCCTCTAAAAACTTTCACATCATCTCAACGGAGGAACATTGGACTCAATGAATGTATAGCGAGTTGAATTTCTCAACATGATAGTCTTCTGTTAAGTAAGTTTAAGCCCTCTACTTATATAGCATAATACCTCTAAAATCAAAAATACATTTACTCCAGTGATTTATGCATTTCATTAGAATGTGTACATAAATTCAACAAAACAATAATTTATTATCATATTACTCAAATAATAGATTTCCTGATAAAAAAAATATTTAAATGGTGGGTTTATATAACTATGGTTAAAAGCTTAAAACTATATGAGAAACCAAACTAAGTTTTTATCAAAATTATAAACGTAGCCTGATAACTTATAAATAAAAAAAGCCTTTTTATATTCTATAACTTTTCTTAGAATATATCTAGCATTTTCAGATTAATATCAAAGGCAAAGGTTACTTTAGCGATGTCTTAATATCTATTCGTATATATATATATATATATATATATATATATATATATATATATAT
>JAPDSC010021971.1:0-13943 GCA_026290005.1 Latrodectus geometricus | reverse complement strand
CAGATATAATTCAATTCTTTCAGCAGGGAAAGTATCTTTTTAAATCGCAATTTTAATCTCAACAGATAAGTCAGAATAGATACTAACTTACTTTATCTGTGTAAAAGATATTGCAGCAAAGCTTTTATGAATTCAGATTGATTAACAAATAATTTTCAACATCTTGTTCTGCTCGATGTTATCCTATGCGAATTTTAATGGGGTGCTACTTAAAATGTCTTGTTCATTATATAATACTTAAAATCATGTTTTGCCAATGATGAAATGCCACGTCGCCTGTTTTATTCAAGGAAACTCTCTAGCATAATTCATCCGAATCTGTGATTTATCGATTGAATTTTAAGTGATGGAGAGAATAATGACCAAATCCTCAATTGTATGGTTTCCCATGGTTATTATAAAATACAGATTAATAACAGATAACAACAGATTAATTATTTTCTGTATTTTTATTAATTACATCGTCATATGTTATTTCAGTATAAATATAACACATTTACTTTAACTCTTGTAGTATTTCTTAGCTTTTTCCAGTGACTTTCGAACAAATTCTTAGAACACGATCAGTTTCCAACTTTATCCACATCATGTCCAAAGTTCACAATTACTTTTATTAATTTTTAAATTTAACTCACTGCAGCACTGTCTTTTTCCTTTATGGATTAAAATAACAAATGTTTTTTCTGATTTAAAATTTGCAAGTTTATGGGACAAAATGAAGTTTTCGTCAGCGAAATTCAAGTAATTTTTGATTTATTTCAATCTTTTTTGCTTTGTAAATCAAACTGTCAAAAGTATATTAAATAATATTTATATGTATAACTTAAGTTTTTAAATATATTCCTTATTAAAATATATAGTTTATATTCTGTCATGATACACAATTTATTTAAATGTAAATTCCTCAATTTTTTTGGAATACATTTGAGTCATTACGTTACAAAACTTAGTTTTTGATGCATAGGTTGGTCACTGTTTGCTTTTTGCTCCCTTTTTGTTTCTCTTTAGCATTTAAGCAGGAAAGGAAGCGGAGAAAGGAAAAAATTTTCCTTCCGCGTGAAAGAAAATCGATTGCATTCCTCCCCCCTTTTTCGAACCGCTCATGGGTCCTTTACCGGACACTGGCCAATTTCCCCGCCTTTCTTATCAATTTATTTACTAGTCTCCTGGGTCTACCCTCTAGGACCTTAACGCAATGACCCCTGGGTAATCAACTATTTCTGTCCAAGCCAACTTCCGCTGGACAGACTTAAGATGCCCATTGTTGCCAATAAAGGCCTAAACCCATCAAGATCGGACCAATAGCAAAGCTTAGACCTTTAAGTTGCAGCCCTCATGGTTCCACAACCGAGCTTTAAGCAATGTCGATGCAGATAGAGATGGAATTTTCTTTCCGATCAAATGAGAATATCGGACTCACGTTCCTGTAGAAGAGCATCCATAGATTTTTTTATCACTAATTTTCACTGCTGAAGTGAAATTATACCACGAAACTTTCAGCAAGTAATTTTCATAACTTTTGCTTGAAAACCAATAAATTTTACATTAAGTTTTATTTAAAATTAAGGTTATATTTACTTTATGAAAATAATGTAATATAAACAGTAATTTCATGAAAAGTAAAAATATTGAACATATGTATGCATATTTAAATTCAATTTGTAGATAGAAATCGAACTTGAAGATTCAATTTTAATACTTATTAATAATAAATTTTATATTAAATTAAATATATATCCACAAAATTTTAAATTTGAGTGCTTCTCTAATGAGCAACACAAATATTATTAACAGTTTCCAAAACATTAACTTCTAATTGAAAAACTATTTGAGTGTTAATTTTTACAAAATGTTATATTTAAAAATTAAATTAAATTTTTATCATAACACCATTTTGCAAAAAAAAAAAATGTTATAGTTTTTATATGTGTGATTCCCTTAATAGTTATTGGTGTAAACTAGTGGTAAAATTTCCTGGGTTAACATGTAATATTATAATTTCAACCAGAAAAAACTGTGCAGCTTCATTTTTCCTGGTCTTCATTATCTTACTGCTGATATTAATTCAAATGTGTTACGTTAATAAAATGGAAAAATTTAATGACTGCTTATAATATTTTATCATTTATTTACAATTGGTGATTAAGTTTGATTTAATGTATTGAAATTACTACCTCGTTTATTCACTAGCAGCTTTAATGAAAACCAGTTTGCAATATTTAAATCTCATATGCAAATTATTAAATATCTATAAGTGTACTTATTACTGCGCAAATTAGTCCATGCAAATTTTATATGTATTGAGACATGTATGTGTAATATCCTAAGTACTTACCAAAGCATTACCTCTATTTTCGATAATCAACACATTGAAATTCATATATAGGTTAGATTTTGAAATTACATAATTGAATAGTGAAAATGATTTGAAAATCAAAATGTGGAAATAATTTAAATAAGAATTTTTAGTTTCCAATGTTGAAATATTTTAGTTTATACTGTCGATTGGAATAATTTTATTGGTATATAGAAAAATTGTATACTAAAAGTAGAAAGCGTGATTGTTACATTAATAATTTTGACAATTTTAAGTAATATAATAATTATTCAAAATTTTCATCTACTTGTATTTACAAGGAGATAATTTTATATAATTTCACAACATCTTTTATGAAGACCAAGTTTGCCGGAATCTTTCGTTTTAAAGCTGCTGAAGTTTATCAATAAGAGATGTTTACATTTTCTGAAAATATTTCTAATAAATATTTAAAACAAACATAATATCTCAGTATTTGTTAGTTAAATGAGTTATGGTATAAATTTTCAAATTTTTAATATTAGTTTGATTTAAAATATTTGATTCTAAAAACAGAAATCGTACTCATGAACTGTTGAACAAGAACAATAACCATTCAGTTGTCAGTACAGCATTGGGTGAAAGGTACAACTGTAACAGTATGCGAATCTTCTATGTATTGTGCTAACTGACGATGGTAGCATTAATGTCTCCATGAATATGTTGATTGAGATTTTTAATCGGTGACAAATCTGTGGAGCATGAGAGCTAAATACTCTTAAGCATTTTCTATTCCAGAGAAAATAGGACTTAATATATTGCCCTCTATACAGTTTTGCTATATAAAGGTATGTATTCAGCATTATAGAATAATACATACGTCTATGCCGTATATGAGTATGTATTATCATGTATACGTATTCATATACGACTAAAATGTATTATTGAATGTCTATGATTATGTATACATATGTATTATCGAATCTTTAAGGATACGGTCTAATTAGAATTAAATCATTACAAAATAATGTTTTACAATTAATAGTATCATATAGTTATGTAGATGTTGCACCAGCATATTTTCCTGTACCTAGCCCAGAATTAGCTGCATCAAGTTCAGTTAAATGGAAGCAACTGAGTTAGAGTTTTTGTAACTGAGAAGTAAAAAAACTCCATTACTTGTCCTTACACTCCCAGAGGTATTATTTCCCTTGAAGAACATTACGGCCACTACTTGTTTAAGTGCCCCAGACATCTTCAGTGAACATGAATGATCTTCGGTTGAGTCGAGATTCAAACTCATCACTTCCCGATAATGAGAACGGCACCTTAACTAACCAGGCCACCACGTCTTCAAACATTTTGTTCTATCCAAGATAGTTATGTGGTTTTTGATGCACCAGCATAATACCTTTTACCTAGCACAGAGTTGGGTTCTGCCAGATAAGTGGAAGCAACCAGGTGGGAGTCTTCCTAATTTAGAAGCAGAGAGAAGCTCTGGAGCTCCCAATACTTGACTTGACACACCCAGAGGTATTATTTTACGTTTAAGACTTAGCGACAAGGGTTATTTGGTGGTTTCACCCGCATGCTTCCCAGTTTGGAAGCAGCCGGGTGGAAGTCTTCATAACTTAAAAGTAGGAACAAGTGAAAGAAATCCCAATACTTGACTTGCAACCCCCAGAAGTATCATTTAACTTGAAAGAAATTTCGACCATGACATATTTAACGTGCCTCAGCCACATTTAGTGAACTTAATAGATCTTTGGTTAAGCCTGGAGTCCAACTTACTACCTCCCGACCATGAGAATGACGCTCTAACTGACCAGGTAACCACGGCCCTAACAGTTATATGGTAATAGATATACGGATAATGGCTCTCCATACCATCTGAGTGTAGCTACTAAATACATATGATGATGACTATTGGAAATTATCAATGTGCTCCTTCTTTGAATTTAGCACATAAGGTTACATCATTTATGTGAACAATATTAGAATTCTGAAAAAAATATTATTCTTCCTCTTCAAACTTTCCCGCTGAAATCACATTTATTAAGATGCCTTTCTTTTAATAAATTATCTAAGAGGTTTTAATAATATGTGTCATATTCTCAGTTTGTATTTTTGTTGGTTAAGTCATATGAAATCATTAAAAAGAAAAGAAATACTATTTTCATTTTAAAGTTTAAGTTCTACTACTTAAAAAATCTCAAATTTCTTGATATACAAGGACATAGCAACATTCTTGTGGATTAAGCAGATTAAATTCTTAGCTTATGAATGGACTCGATTTCTTACATCTTTTATGATGTTTCTATGGATGTCCCTGACATGAATACTGTTATTCTCATAATATTTACAAATATAAGACAATGCCATCAGATAGGATATTAATAACTGACATTTATGTGTTCTGACCTTCTAATTCAACTAATGTAAATATGCAATGATTAGCATCAAGTATCTGCTCTATAATTATTGACAATTATTTGCATAAAACTGACGAGCAAAATAACTCAAGAAAAGTTTTACGAATTCAAGTTTCGATCATGGATTGGCCAACTTTAGATGTCCTCTACTTTTCTGAAACCAATTTTCAGTTAATTTTAGCACAAGGCATGGTGCACTACGTTGCAGAAATTTCCAATTTGATCTTTCTAAAAGTCAATTAAAAGGTATAAAGTGTTGGTAAAGCAGAGAAGGATAGTAACTAAGTATATTCTTCAAGAAACTAATTGCAATTCCTATTACATATAATATGCAAAAGCTACTCACACCATCACAAACTTTCTACTTCAATTACTTTGTGAAATCTATTGAAGAAATCTCGGGCTTCTGTTGGTATAAATCATACCAGTAGTAAATATCACTGTCCGAACCATCTAAATGGAGCTCTATTTTCATCGAAGACAATTTTCTTCCAAGTATCATACCATGTCATGTCTTCCTTTGCCAATTTCACCCAACTTTCTTTTTAATGTTTTAACAGTCATTGTTTCCTTTTAATTTCCGAGGAGCAATAGCTGAATTTGATCTTCATGTAAGCCAGATTGTTGTATTCACATACAGCAATCTAGTTCACTTAATTATTTGTGGTGTTATTTTACGAGTAGAAAGGTTGTATTTCGTAACAATCTGAAAGATTTATCATTTACTTCGAGCTGATAATTAACTCTTACTAATGAATTTCTCAAATAATGCTCTTCCAAGCAACATGAGAATTCCCTTTTAAAAACAAACAAATTAAATCTGATTTTTAACAGTATTATTTTTTATTTTTTTCTTTGTTATGTTTGCACTAAATTATATTAACATATAATTTAGAAAGAAAAAGTATTATAATTTTTAAAACTCAAATAGCATTGAAAACAAAATGTAAGAGGTCTAATATTCATATAGCATTGATATTTCAAAAAATTGTTTGTTGTGTGAAACCAACTCAATATTTTCATTTAATGATTTATTAAATAAAATTCGTTGTCTTTACCTTAATAATTAAAATTATTTATTTTATGTAGTGTACTCCTTAAATGAATGGTACTTTGGGTGGTTATAAAATTTTGAAACATACTGTGTGTACTTGTACATATTTAATAGATTTCTTTTAATGTCGTAATACATGTTCGAGTTTTGATTCCATCTTCTAAAATGTAATCTTTATCATCCTTGTCATATAATTTTTTTCATTTATTTAAGAAGAATGCAGTTCATGTATTTTTTATTTTTAATTAAATCTTTAGTTCAATAATTGTTATTTTTATTCAGTAACAAAACTTATATTCCCCAGATTTCATTCTTATTTATTTAACTCTAATTGATTATCATAGATTTAATCTTTTCATGAATAGCCTTTATAATGTAATTGTATTCAACATTTTTTATTTTATTCCACATATTTTACGTTTTAAATCTAAAATGTTTTCTATAATCATCCATTATTTTCCTCTCTAATATTTTTCTGTGCTTTTTTTTACAGCTAAGTAAATAATAAAAATTATTTTTGTTTTAACCTGATATATCAAAAAAATAACTTATTTTTTTCATAATTTTATAAATTTATATTCTTTTTAAGATCATACGTAAAACTAATACTAATTTAATATTATCTTTAAAATTTTGTCAAAAATATTATAAAAAAAAATAATGAGTTTTTAAAATTCTCCTTTCAACATTAATTGGCTTATCAACTTTCTATTTTACCTTTATTTAAATGAATGGTACTAAGAACTCATTGAAAATAATTCTGTCTTTAGGATTGTACTTTGCAATAAATGTCTTAATTATTTTATTATTGTTAAATAACTATACATCAATATTCTAATACTTCTTACCTTCTTTCTAATACTGAACAATTTATATTAAAATCTTTTTCAAAATTATTAACAGCATTTTTCTTCTTTTTCAGTATTTCAATCAATCTTTTTTTTCAACCCATCTGTTTGAATGATAATATAGTTTTATTAATTTTTACCCTATTTTCAAATACTATCTTAAGAGAGCGTAATTTTAATGGTATTATGTTAGTAATTTTCTTTGCATGGATCCATCTGAACGTATACTTTTGGTGGCTGAAGATAAATCATGATAATTCATACTCATGTTACTTTTTCAGATGCTTTAAATAAACTTTATAATAATTTTCCAATCTCAGAATCATCTGTTATTCATTTTATTTTGGCTTGACAATTTTCTTTTCCATAACATGGTTTTTATTCATATAAAAATAAATATTAAATCATTGTAAAACTAAATAAATTACTAAAATTTAAATACAAATAGATTTTCTATTTTACTATTTATGTATTTATAAGAATATTATAATAGATATGTGGTTATTTCCCATATACCCATTAGAAATTGAGATATACCTAATCCAGTTCTTTTCCTATATGACTAAAATAAAATCATAATTATATAAAATATTTAATTAAATTTAAAAATGTTTGTGTTCTTTCATCTCCGTGTAACTTAAAGATTTTAGAAGGTTGAAAGAGCTCGAAATGGCATACATTTTAAACTGACACATAAATTCATTCGAAAATTTCAAAAACATTTATTAAAATGAATACATATGATTTTACGTATAAATCAATTTATTCACCAGAATTTCAAGCTTCAGATGTTTTAGATACATTCAGATCATGCTTATAATCTTCAGAATTTATGTTATCCACCTTTTCAATTTGTTGTAAAAATATTTCTGTTAAACTATTTGTTTTCTCTTAAAATGATATAATGAAAAGTAAATGCATAATATTATATTCGTGTTATTTGGTTTTCAGAATAATATTTTTCATAAATATTTCAGCTGTCTTGGACTTGACTTCTATCTACAGGTATATGTTTGCAGTTGTTTGAAATTTACTGTCAATTGTAAGGCTCGATATTTTTATCCCTTATATGCAAAATTGATTGTAGAGCAATGAGAAAAATGAATCCTATCTAATATTAAAGATTCATTTTGTTAAACTTCGCACAAATGAATTAAATACCACTCATTCATATTTAAAAGCTTAAAAAAACTTAATTTTAAATTACTTTTTATCTGACTAAAGGAAAAGATATTTCTTCGGTGTTTTTAATGACAAATATTTTCACTATAGTTTCCTAATGGCTTAAAAATCAAATATAAGTCATTCCCAACAAAGTTATAAATGAAAATAGATACATATAAGTGGGATCTTAATTTAAATTATATATAATCATCATGAGCAGGTTTTCTATGTTTTATTTTGTGATCACACACACATAATATGTAACATTTCTATCAAGGGCTCTGTTTTCAAAAATATATTATTGAAATATTCTATTGTTTTAGTCTTCATCTCTTATTTCTAATAATTCAGCACCCATATAAAATTGTTTCAGTTTGTTTTAACTCTCTTAACATATTCATATATTTTTAAATGAGTTTAGATCTTTTCCTCTCAGTCTATAACAAAAATTATTGTGTACACGAATTTTATCTAATAACAAACAATTTTAATAATTATGATTACAAAATTTTTGACATGGAATCGTATAAACATTTTAATTTAATTTAAATTCTATTGTTAATTTTATCATCCCTGTGCGATTGCATCTGCTTTCAAAATTGATTTATGCAGTATATTGGTTTCATCTTCTCTGTTATATAAATATTATAAATTCTTAGTAATTCATATTTATAAGCTAATTTAGAATTCTTTTTATAAGTGCTTATTTTATGCAATAAACATTCAAAATCTGACTAAGTGGCAAACATAATTCTTAAGATCTATCATAAAGTTTGAATGTTGCTATTCAATTTTAATTCGTGCGACACTGATTACAGTTCTTTATTTGTTCCCTATTCATTTTCATGTACTTTTAATCTGTTTTCGAATAAAAATAAAACATAGGTTAATTTTTTGTATTTTTACATTTTTGCGAGTTAATTATATAATTTTTAACAGAACGGCTATGGTGAGACTTAACTTTCTCTTGAATATGTATTAAATTTACATTCATATCAAATTTTTATTTCATTATTCTTTAAATATATATTTAACACATCTTGAATTGTTATTCTGATTATTCTTTCATACTTTTCTTGACACTATAAATTCCATTATTACTTGATTTTCCATTATGAGCTTTTATTATTAGTACGACTTAAAAATACCGAAATACACCAACAATGATTTTATAATTTTTAATCCTTAATGCATCTACTTTATTCTTGATGTCATTTGGTAATTCATCATTCTACTAATATGAGTTAGCCAGATTTTTAACCGGCTAACCCATATTAGTACATTTTGATTAGTACTTATTAGTACATTGAACTTTTTTATGTTCAATGACTGGAGCAAATAAGTTGTATTCATTCTCACCAAATTACCAAATAATTGGCTAAAGGGTTTTACTGAAAATTTATTAACAAAAGATTTAGATTGTTAATAAATTTCATTAAAGCACTGTATACTCTGAATGTAAAACAATGGATATAATAAAACATTATTTAGAAAAAAAATTAGTTTCAAAGGAAGATTTTTAAATCTAACAAAATATTATAATATACAATTGAAACATAGTAAATAGTTTACAAATATTATGTACAAAAACTTATGATAGAAATGCAATATTTTAAAAAAAAATAAGGGAAGAGAGATAAATTACTTGTTCTCTTCTCTTTAATGTTCTTTCCATAGTAATCTGTTTGCAAACCTTTCGTTTAATTTTAAAAATAAAAATATTGCATATTTTATGTTAAGCAAAGATTTACCAATAAAGATTGTTCAGATCCTTCTAATTTTTCTCTTTTTAAAAGTAACAATACATTTTATGATTTCAAATACCAAAGAAATTTTTGTTCTCTAAAGTTTTATGTAATGAGTTTTAATCCACTAATTCTGATCTAAACATAAAATCCAGTATGCACATGGAAAAAACTGTTTTGATGTTATCAAATGATAATCCAAATTTTTTATTGTATTTTTAGAAACTAGGTTTGATTTGAGTGAAAATTTAATTCAAAAAAATTTCAAAGTGTAAGAAACTTGGTTTTGATTTTAAAATATGAAATTATTTGAAAATTAGAACTAAGAATACTCTGAATTATCTGAAGCCTAATGATAAAATTTATTGAGTTTTTAAATATGCACATCTGTTTTTAATTTAAAAATTTATTAAAAAGAATATTTTGGGATATGTTTAAACGCATCTGACTCAATCTGAGAGGCTGATAAAGCAATTTACTAAAAAATATAAATTATTCTCACTTATCAAAATATCAAACATAGATTCATGAAGTTTCTGGAAATGTTTCACGGGAATGTCTTGCCAAATATTAATTAAAACTATCCATAATTCAGTAAGGTTCGCTGGTGCAGTGTGATGGTCTTTCACGCTTTGTTTCAAAACATCCAAAAATGCTCACTAGGATTTAAGCATGGGCTTCTAGGTGGTCAACTTTTGATAGAAGTGTCAGAGGAATGCTCATCCAACCAGCCAGTAGCTAAACAGGGCTTGTGAGAGTTATAGTTGTCTTGATGGAAAATTCCCTTACCATGTGGATAACAGAATAATATAAGCGGATGGAGGTAATCTCCCAGCAACTCTATATACCAAATTGCATTGAGAGAGGTCCCAAACAATGCCACGAAAAAACACCTCCGACTATTATTGAGCCATCATGCTTTTGTACAGTTTCAACCTGGCATGCAGGATCCATGTCTTCATGAGCCTGATGCCATATTCTCCCGTCAGAGTTCAGTAGCCAAAATCGTGACTCATCACTCCATGCTACTTGTTTCCAATCCTCTACACTCCTGTCTCTATGCAATTTTGTCCAGCCAAAACGTCCTGCCAGATGCGCCAGCATTGAGCAATGGTACTCTCGTAGATCGACGACTCTCGAAACCCATAGGTGAAGCGCACAGTTCGTTTACTGAGAGTACAACAGGTACCATCATTCTACTGGATGGTAATTTGAGATAATGTTTGGCGTTCCTGACTATGTACAATATGACTGAGAAGTCTCTCACCACACTCTGTCAAAGCTGACTGTCTATTGCGGTTTGAGTGATCAATAGTTTTTTTGTCCATCATCCAAGTATTCTTGATATACTCTTGACACTGTCAATTTTGAAAATCCTAGTTGCATGATGATTTAGGAAATTGAATGATCCATGCGTCTTGCACCTACGATTTATCCGCGATCAAAGGCGTCTAAATCCGTCATTTTATCCATATTGATAATTCCAACAACTAGTTCAAAACAACCACAGTACGTGCTATATATGCAGATACCATAACGTTCTCACTTGTGCATAAATGATGAGCAGGGTTATATACATAATTTGCATAGCATTTGCGCTTTCCCTAATTCAGTGGCACTTCAGTATATATCAGAGGTGGCCAAACTTTTGGGATCTGGGGTCTATTCCACATTTAAAAAATCGATGGAGGGCTACCAATGGCAGAGCTAAATTAACGTACATATTTATTTTCGGTAACAAGAAAAAATGGTAAATTATGCAATTTTTCTAAAAAAAAAAAAAAATATTATTATTTACAAAATAAAATTTACTGACGAAAATAATCAATTTATTCCTACATCAAAAACTGACCATCCTATTCACTTTGTTTAGTTGAAATTTGGCACTGTATATCTGCGACAAATTTATCATATTGTGGCTGGTACGAGCTTATTGCAATGCATAAACACGAAATTAAATGTTCATCTGTTAAATGCGACCAATGTTTGTTTTTTGTTCATGGTTGAAAAAGCAGATTCACAAAGTATAATTTCAAATACAAAATCAATTTGTAAATGTTTGGAAACGTTTCCTCAGAGGTTAATTTCCAAAAATCAATATCGCTAAAATATGCTTTGGATTTAATAAATATATTGCATCTTAATTTAGTAATTTCTTCCTCGACCGTGACTCATGTGATATCTATTAAATGTCCTATATTTTCAGATATTCCATCAATTTTGACATTTTCATTAAATGGGAAATATCATAAAATTAAGTATTTCTTTCAACCTAATTAAGTCAGCGAATCTTCATTCAAATTCTTCAAACTAAACAAGTAAGTATTAAGGGAAATCTTCAAAGTCTCGGTTTGGATTATGGATGCAATCTTCCTCCATGTTTTTGAAGTTTCTCAATTCATGATTTCTTAATTGAGAGGCATACCTTTCTATAGTTAGTTTTAATGTTTTAATCGTGCTCATCATGTCCGTTTTAGGTTATATATATATATATATATATATATATATATATATATATCGTAAACCTTTAATCATAAATCTTTAAATTGTAAATCTTTGCACAGTTTGTTTTGGATTTTAAATCATAGACTGTAGTAAATTTTTATTTTAAATAATTAATTGATTCTATATCATAAGTCATAAACGAAATTGTTAATATCCGAGATCATTATCGGGATGGTCGCGTGGACTGCCTAAAATGTCTCCGCGGTCTACTAGTCGACCGCTGTCGACGTCTTGGCCACCCCTGGTATATATATATATGTAACATAGATAGATAGATACATTAGATATTTAGTAGAAATGTGTTTTTAGTTTCTTGGTACCAAATTGTTTCTAAAAATGCAATTAAAAAGCTGTAGTTGTTAATCGCAGTGAAATCGTATTTATTAAACTATTCTAGCTTCAAAATTTATATTAAATCATCGACAGCAAAATGGCTAAGGTAAGGGAGAAAGACACAGCTCTTTTTAATGAAAAACTTGAATAAGGTTTATAGAAGAATAAAATTATAGAACTGAAGGAAAATTTGTTTTAAAATTTGAAAATAAATTAGTCTAAATCAAAGTTATTCAAATAATTTAAACAAAAATTTTAAAATAATGATCAAGAAAAAATTAAATAAGTAATTTTAACTTATCAAAGGTTATCAGAGGATTTTTATAAAAAAATATATTGATGAAGAGATTTTGGGTACATATTTCTGAATGTCAGAAGACTTCATCTATATATTTCAAAGTGAGATTGATTTGGAATGATTTTAATTAATTAAATTATATCAGAAGAAGATAAAAAATTCAAAATCAGACTAAGTTGGATATATATTTCAATTTGACAAATAATGGTACAAGAGTTAAGAACAAAAATTTCAATGCAAAGTAGTCTAAGAAATAATTACAATTCATCAACTATTATCTGAAGAAATTTTAAAAACTATTAAGAAAAATAAATTCTCAAATTATTAAATATTTCTACAAAATCAGTGGTCACTCAAATCTTATTGTTGGGAGGAATTTCTTGACGTATTTTTTATTTGAAAATAATATTTTTAATCTATTGATGTATTAGGTGAATTTTTATGTTATGTTATAAATTAAACATTCTATTTAATTACTATTTATTTCATAGTTATCATGAAAGAAATTATACGAGTTCCCAGAATAATAAAAATGGAAATAATTATACTTTTCATAAAACATTTTGAATACTTTTTCTTCTAATTGTTAAAAAAATGTTGAAAATTAAATAACAATATCAATTTCTGAATATTTGCATTTGTTTTAAACTATTGGACAAAATATATAGATGTTTCCTACTCATCAAATACGCAATATAATTAAAGTTCATATATTTCTAAAGTGATTTTAATTTGACATGCTAGAAGTCATTTTTAGTGCTATGCGAGATATTTTCTACAAAAAATCAAAATGTGAATGAGAAACTCTGAAACTTCATTCAACATTTATGAAAACAACGAAAATCATCTTTTTCATCTTTATTAACCTCAGTAGTGAGTTGCCATGTATAACTCGATGTAAGCATTTGGCACATTTAATCTATTAGTTAGCCGCCCAACCTGTCTAGTGGTTAGCGTACCTGACTACATCTGGGTTCGAATCCTGGCTCGGGCATGGATGTACTTTCTCTCTCTCTCTTTCTTGTCTTTGCCTTTCTTTGTGTGTGTGTGAATGGTTGCCTACCCTATAAACGGGTACTTATGCCATGTGTGTACTGAGGGAGTCGGACTCCACACCAAATATGGTTCAGTTGGAAAAGTGGAGCAGTGCACCCCATATTGCCAGCCTGGCTGGCACATGACAACAGCAACAATCTATTAGTTATCCTGTGTATTTTAGTTTATTTTAGTATATTATTATGTATTGGCAGTTTTCAAGCTCAGTGCTT
>JAPDSC010021970.1:0-12363 GCA_026290005.1 Latrodectus geometricus | reverse complement strand
CATACTAATTAAACTCGATAATTTAAATACAGGCTAGATATTTATTGGGTTACGGCTAAATTTTATAGTTTCCAGAAAAGCGCAAATTCAGCCACATGTAGCAAAAGATGAAAAAAAAAAAAAAAAAAAAAAAAAAAAAAAAAAGTGTGAGATATTTCTCCTAAAATTCATTTTTCATAATATGATGGATTAGCTTTAGGGTTAATTTCATAATAAAATAAATATCTGTAATAGCTTTATTGTGTAATGTAATAAAACTAACAAACGTTTGGATATTTCTGAATATATAGCCAAATGTTGAAATTTCATCATCGCAGAAATCTTCATGTGCTTTGTCATTTTAGACGAAAAAGAAATGGCGATTTTCTCCTAAAATAATACTAATAATAAAACATATAGTTCCCAGTTATTCAGACGTGAATTTCATATTAAATAAACAATTTTCAAATGCAAATTGAAACTCACAAATAGCATAAGGCGAAACAAAAACTATGGGATATTTCTTTTAAAATTCATAATAAAATGAATACCAGTAATAGATTTACAGATGCATTTGATAATAAATATACCCAGTGGTGTTGTCGAGCCGTTACGCTCCGGAACGTCGTTCCGGTACTTCCTTTTCAGACAGGAACGCGTTCCGGTACTAAAGATGATTTCTGATAACGAGATTTGGCTGACGTATTGAAAAAAATTAAAAAGAATTGCTAATTTTTTTTTTCTTATTTTTGACGAATTTTTATATGTATTATTATAAACAAGGGTTTGAACCGAACCCGAACCAATACAATGTAATAATAAGATTAATAAGTACTATTGTTAGCAAAATATTCTATGCACGCTACCTAAGTCAAAGTGTCGATTAATAAGTGTTAGGCAGGCCGCCCATTGAGGCAGCATGCCTCCAAAGCGCACCTATCGCTTCCCGGGCGCGTTGCTGCCCGCGAGAGACATGTTGAAAAGTACCACAAACTGAAGCGATGGCAGGAAGATCTTACGCATGCGCAATACATCTGAGCGGGTATCTTCCGTTTCTGTGAATGCTTTAAAACTATGTGGCTAAAGCGTTGACGTTTTTATTAAATATTTAAAGTTTGGTGTCTCGCATTTGAAATATAAAATTATCTCAATAGGCACGATATAAAACTTAAGAAATATGGGATTATTATTTCAAAACTCAACCGATTTCTATTGAATGTTATTCACTGTACTTTAAAAACAGAGGTACATTTTTTTCAATCCAATTTATTAATATAGTAATATGATTAACACATCATTAAATTTATACTAATTTTTTTTAAATTATGTCCATGGCTAAAATGGAGTCAAATACACGCACAAACTGGAATTTTTTTCTTAAATAAAAAATAGCTAAATATGCTAAAGTGATGAATTTATTGTTTGATGTAAAGTTATAACTGAAATTAAGTTTGATTTTTATGTAACATTTATTAAAAAGAAATTAGTTAATAAGATATACTTTCAGTAATTATTTGGGAATAAGATCATAATAATCTTTTGCTATGACATGAATTAATTTTAAAACTAAGCCAAATAATATACATTAAATACTAGTCAGAGAATAAGAGGTTTGTTAAAGGTGCAAAAAATATTCTCTTTATAACAAACTGCAAATATTTACTCAAAACTATATAAAAGTTTTTTTAAAAATACATCTGAAAATGTATTAAAATCAATTATTCAAACCTATATCAAACAATAGCTAATCAAATAATAGCCCAAAAAATGCCGCCATCGTAGAAAGTTTGTTTTACAAAATATTCCAGAGATAACTATCAAACACACACGCACAGTATAGTCTCCAAACTATTTGATAAATTTCTGATATTTGTGCCAAAAGCATAATGAATATTCTTTATACGTTACTTTAGTTAACGGATTCAAAAATGGCAAATATTTTGTTGGTTATTTTAAATATATTAATAACTATTTACACATTTTTGTAAGTTATTTCATACTTTAAATTTGTTATATTACATAAGTATAAATGCACATTTATGTAATATAACCTAATAGTTCATATAAAGGTAAAAAATCGTGGTTAACGTCATTAAGAAAAAAAAAAATTTGAAACAACAGCACACATTAATTCAGAAAAAATTTTAAGCAGCGAACAGCATCAGCCAATAGAAAATGTAACAGACAGTTTAAATAAGGCGTCTATTAAGAGCACGTCTTTAGTATTTAGAACTGCTAATTATTTAACCAAACACGACCGACCATATTCGGATTATTATAATTTATTGCAATTGCAAGAATTAAATAGAACAATTTTGGCACCTGTTTTACGGTCCAGATATACCTGCACAAATATAATTAATCACATATCCAAAAATATGAAACTAAGAATTTGTTCAGAAGTTATTAAAACAAATGGAAAAATTTCGATTCTCATTGATGAATCTACAACATTAAGTAAAAAATCTACTCTAATTATATTTTTAAAATTCGAAATAAATAAAATCAATAAACCACTATTACTTTTTTTTTTTTTTTTTTTTTTTTTTTTTTTTTATGATTTAATAGAATTGTTTGATCAAACAGCATCCATCTTTACAGAATACCTTTTAAATAATTTGGAAAAATATGGCTTCGACGAGAATTATTTGAAACAAAATTTAATTGCATTTACCAGTGACGGAGCAAGTGTAATGTTAGGAAAAAGGTCCGGAGTAGCTACAAAATTATTGAATAAATTTCCAAAAAATAATCACGTGGCCAAAAAATAATCACGTCTGGAGAACGATGCTGTCGCGGAAGTAAATGGTATTAACCATTTTCAAATATTTATGGATAAATTATATACCATTTATCATCAATCTCCTAAGAATCAACGCAAACTAGAATGATGCGCGGAAAATTTGGGAGAAGGAATTAAAAAAATAGGACGTGTTTTAGGAATAAGATGGATAGCTAGTTCATTCAGAACTGTTAATGCAATTTGGCAAAATTTAAAATCTCTTGCTGAACATTTTCATCAAGCCATAACTGATGAAACTCGTTCAAAAACTGATCAGAGTGTATACATTGGTCTAAAAAATATATCATGTCTAAACAGTTTATAATTAATTTGTAATTAATGTATGACGTTTTGTATGAACTTTCCATCTTGTCTGAAGCGTTACAGAACAGAAGTGTAACGATAGTATATGCGGACACACTAATCCGTCGAACTATTCGATATTTGGAATCACTAAAAGACGTTAAAAAAGGAAACAAACTATGAGAAGCACCAGAGGCTGTTCAAGTGATGAAATTAGGAACATTAACAGATAATAAAAAAATTACTATTATTAACAGAAATCAATTCCTTGTAAGTCTCATTAATAATATGACTAGAAGACTACGTACAGAAAATGATTTGAAAAGTGAATTTCAAGCACTAGATCCAACGGAGTGGCCAGCAGATATTGAAATTGGTTATGGAGCAAATGAAATCCAGTCATTATGCACCAGATTTAATTTAGCATCACCGATGCGGTGTATCAACGCGTTTAGAGATTATATTGATACTGGAGGCAAAGTAATTCCTGAAGATGTAGAAATCTTAATTCGATACATAAATGTTGTACTTTGCAGTTCGGCAGAGTATGAGCACGGATTAAAAAATATGAATATTATGTTAAATGAACAAAGAAATAGAATATTAATTGAAAATCCAGCAAATCTTTTATTTATAAAAATGAAGGGCCCATCAAAACAATTATTTAAACCAGATGATTATGTAAAAACTTGGTTAAGGTCTCATTGTTCAGCAGATGTCAACAAAACAAGGAAAATTCAACCACAAAATCCTGAACATAATCCTATTTGGAATATTTTATAAAAACCATTAGTGTTTTCATGTACTGTTAAAAATATTTATGCAATATTGTTTGAGCACCTACTATGCGTATTTTATAATTTGTTAACTAATTTTTATTAAACGTTCCTATTATTGTAATGAACATACATATCTATAATAATAAAAGCAATGGTAATGTGTCTGTCCGTTTGTCTGACCGAGCTCTCCAGCCAAATCTATCGCACGCAGGGACCTGGAATTTTTTACACGGAAGCACAAGGGGGCTGGCCACCAGACCTCGAAGCCCGATTTTCGAATTTTGAATTAGAAAAATTATAAAAAAATTATTTATAAAACTTCTTCTCGAGATCGCTGCTCGCCGATAGCTGATTCCGGGGTTATAGATAGATAATAAAAGCAAGTGTAATGTGTCTGTCTGTCTGTCCATTTGAAATTTGTTCGTTACCAGTGTCAAATTATTGTAAAACTATACTTTAAGGTGGCCCCTTGGCAAACATGGCGATTTTTGTTTGGCTATCGTTTTTATTGGCGATTTTTGTTGGCCCAGACAATGAATTCCCCTGTTGCTATCGGAATATGATTGGGGTTTGCCCGGCTTGGCGATCAATCGCGATTACAACTTTGCGAGAATCAAAGAGGCACCATAAAGTATATTCCTAATTTGAATGTTGTTAGCTTGGTTGTTTAAAAATGCCGCCATTTCCCCTATTTTTACATGATTGTTATTAACTGGAAAAAAAGAAATAAAAGTTTCATTCATTTAAAGTCGCTGAATTCGGATAACTATTCCCTTTTTGACTAAAAATTTAGTCAAAGGCAACCTCTATGATTATAATGATTTCTTTTACTGAAATTCGGAAAGTTTTCATCATTCGCACTTACAATATGAAATAACTTTAATTTGAATCGAAGTTGATCTATAACGTAGTAAGTTTCATTGAATATAAATTAATGTTTTGATTGCTATCAATATTAAATCCGACATCAATTTTGAAACATGGAATATTATTGTATTAGTCTGCAATAATATAAACATGTAAGAAGTACAACAGCGGTAAGTTATGATAGGAACCATTTTCCTATTAACTGAGAAACTAGCGCCCTCTATTCCAAACTTTACAGAAATTTCTAGACGTTTCCAGAAGTAAAAATTGTTACAGTTATTTAAAACTGTAAAGGCTGGTTTGAACATCCACGTGAGAAGGTGCTACGTGGATATGATACGCGAGTGAAGTGAGACAATTTGCAGAATTTCACATTCTAATTTTGATTTGATAAGCTGCGTTACTGCATAGTTTACTTAAAGCAAAAAATTCATCACATATTTTCATTTGAGTATTTAATTCCCGTGGGAGAAGAAATGGATCCTAAAAAGCCTGAAGAAAAACTTGGTGAGAAAAAACCCGGACAGCCTGATGATAAAGGAGGAAAACCAGGAGAAAAGAAACCTGGGGAAGAAAAAACTCCACCTACAAAGTAGAGGATCAGCTTTTATGGAAGAATAAAAAAAAAAAAAAAAAAAAAAAAAATGAAGCCAAAATTATGAGTGAGTGATAAAATGTTATTATTTATGTTTTAGAGAATAACTTATAATAATCAAGATGAAATCTTAATTTTGCATTTTAAAATTTGGACTTTACTTACCCTTATAATTTTTTCCGCCTTTAATAATTTCGGTTAATTCCCAGTGAACGGTACGCTCCTTATACGGTACGCATATATACAACGGTAATCATATATACAATTATAATTAATTGTATATAATAATGTATAAAATTATATTATTTGTATAAAATAATATAATTTTATATTATATAATGATATTAATTGTATATTCTATAATTATATTAATTGTATAAAAATAGCGTACCGTACACTGGGATACAGCCAATAATTTCTTTTTATCCCTTTTAAGTTATAAGTATGATGCTTTTTGTTTTTCGTGTTTGGAATTTTATATTGTTAAACTGGCTGATTGTGTATTATAAAATTAATTCCATATTCTTTTGTTGGTTAAGTTGCACTTTAGTTCCCCTACTTCACCAACTCGCGAATTTGATTCGCTTTTTCACTCATGCTCATTAATTATCCTTTTGTTTTAGTCTTTTCATTGGTCGCTAATTAAGTTTCACTTTGAAATAGCCGTAGAATTTTCGCCATGGCATCGGCGATTTTGAAAACGCGCCAAGTAGGGGACCTAAAGCGCATTTTCACCTATTAAGGACTTTTTCTACAACGGATCTAGATAGTCAATTGCATTATGTCGAAAAATTGTCATCAGTGTTTTGAATCTTAGGTTAAAATGTGCTTTAGGTCCTTGGCATGAATAATTTTAGTTGGTTATAAATTTTGTCATTCTTGGTAATCCTACTTTGATACACTAGATACGATAAACGTAACGATTTCTAGAATTCTTATTTTGCCATTTCGTTCTGCCTGGACGCTTTTTTTTCCCGTTTGTCACCAAAGGTATGGGACCTTTGGTGACAAATTGAATCCTGTCTCCTAGGATTGTACCATTAATTTAATTCATTTAATGTTAATTGAAAATTTTATTTTATAAAAATATTTTTTTTTATTTAAAATGTTTGGAAAAAACAGAAAGTTAATGATGGAAAAAGCAGAAATTTTGTGATTTTTTGTTACGCATAGAAATGCCATTTGGAGACTTTATAACTTGCACTGGTGAAATGAAGAAGTACCCATTTTCATACTATATTATTGACTCAATACATTCTTCAGGAAATTCTAATTATTATTCATTTTAGCGCAAACGAATAGCAGTTTATTTATAGATAATAAAAGCAAGTGTAATGTGTGTGTCTTTCTGTCTGCCTGCCTGTCTGTCCATTTGTCTGACCGAGCTCTCCAGCCAAATCTATCACACGAAGGGACCTGGAATTTTTTACACGGAAGCACAAAGGGGCTGGCCACCAGACCTCAAGCCCGATTTTCGAATTAGAAAAATTTTAAAAAAATTATTTATAAAACTTCTTCTCGAGATGGCTGCTCGCCGATAGCTGATTCCGGGGTTATACCAGCTCCTTTTGAGAAACAATTCTGGAGACCATCTTTTGGAAAATTTTCCGTTTAAAATATTTAAGATATTTTGTTCCTTTTTATCGACGAGGAATGTTGTGTGTGTGGGGGGGGGGAGAGAGAGACAGTCTACATGTCCTACACTACTATTCCTGTGCTATTCACTTATCTGCATTTTCTAAATGCACGGGCAACGCCGGGCGGGTACAGCTAGTTTTTATAAAAATTGAAGTAATTTATATTTCTATTGAAAGGTGGGAAGAATTAACTCAATCAAAACCTAATCAAAAATGAATAAAATCAGACAATTTATTGGCGACAGCGCCACCTATTAACTTTTTCTTCAGTAGTAATCATGTTCGATGCTTCTGCTTGTTAAGTAAAAGCTTAAAATAAACATCACACTCTCTTTCGAAAACTCATCAATACAGAAAAATTAGCAATAAGGAATGAGGATAGGAACATTTTACCCAATATAGATCCTTTAAGGTCAAAATTGTATTGATATATCATTTTCCAGGAAAATATTTTAATGCATACAATAAGAGTGATCTACATCTGGTTTTTAAAGGAAGAGGGAGGGGGGGAACCAGTAATACATTTTCCTTAATTGCATCAGTAAGATTTCAATGTAATTGAGGAATTATTGTCTATTGGAGAATATATTTTGTCATTTTAATTTATTGATGTACAGTTTAAAGATTTTTTAAATGTCACATTTGCAGTATTCAATTCTTAAGAGCCTTTGAGTTATTTTACGAAATAAAAATGGTTTTATATCATATAAATAAAAATTTTCCTAAGATTTTTGAATATGTATTTTAAATCATATCTTATCAATATTATCACCATTACATTATATAAAGAGTAGTCTAAACACTTGCCTACCAATTACATTTTGTTATTAATTTAGATGCAGGTAATGAAACAGAATCTATAAAATTGTATGTAAAATAAATATATGAAACAAAGTTCTAAAAATAAAAAAAACATATTTTTATTAGTTTATTATCAAAATTGATATTTCAGAAAAGTGTTGCAACAATATTTACACAAACTATCTTACTTATGGAAAGAAACAAATACAAAGAATGTATATTGAAACAAAATAAATAGGAAACATGCGAAAACATAATTTGATCAGAGCAATTAGGAAAAAAATTACACATTCGAAAATTCCCTGAACATTTTAATTGTTAAAATATTAAAATATACCACTAACCCACTTTTTTTATTTGGCCGATATTTTTTCAAAAATTTCTATTTCAGCCAACTTTTTTAAAATAAAATTCTTGTTGATTTGAAATGTGAACAATCACAAGAGATTCAAACAACTGCTTCAAAACATTTCATTGAAGCTAAAACATAATACAATCCATATTTTAATTCATAACTTCACCACACATTTTTAGGTTTAAAAAAATACTGGTTAAAATTGGGTTAAAAAAAAATAAAATAATTTCATGCTTCAGGGTATGTGTATCCACTTGAAATTATATGTAAAACACCGGACCATGATACAATTTGTGAATTATTAAATTAATGTCATCATGCGTAATAACTAGGTGATACTAATAAGTCAGTTATCACAGCAAGCTGGTCATCCGTAAATTTTAATTTATGATCTCTCCAGTTATCATGATGAGTTCTTCGAAAGCTTGAAAGAGTTTTCTTAATAGTAGCCTATATAAAAAAAGAAATAAATGTAGAATTTTGTAGCAATTAAATAAAATTAAAATAGAGCTCAGGCTAAAAATACATAGCATATACCAGAGAAAATATTTTTTAAAATTTTACATTATTTAAACAAATAGGTAAACTAAACATGAAACACTTTTACATATTTTTCCTGAAAAACATTAATTGACAAGAATAAAATTAACATTTCATTTTTAAATTAAACATTAAAGTATATAAATTAGATAGCATTTATGTTTTTTCATACTCTTATATAAATATTGTAAATCAGCAATGCAATAGAAAATATAAATTTTGATTATTAATCAAACTTAATAATTATTTTCAGTTATACACTTTAATTTAAAATTGTTAATTAATGGTTAAATATTAATATTTATTATAACATTTATAAAATTACACGTAAGGTAGTAAAATCATTATCTTTATGTATATTTAAGCAATAAACAACTAAACTAACCAAGCCCGCCTAATAGAGACAGAGAGCATCTCCTATATTTTATAATAGAGCACTCTCATACGAAGGTGGAAATACGACTTTTGGCTCATAGATGGCAGTACCATCTGAATCTTCCAATTTAGAGATTGAAACTAGTAAAGACCCAAAACCTGGCTCCAACCAGCTCCAGAGGTATTAATTTGTAATGGGAATATATAGGACACTGCGACACAACATATTTTATGTGCCCCAGTTAACATGACAGATTTTCAGCTAAGCCAGGATTCGAACTCACCACCTTTTGGTAACGAGAACGACACCCTAACCAAGCAAGCCACCACAGCCTTTAAAAAAAAATATTTCGTTTTTTTTTTAAATGGAAAAAACTGTTTATTAGTGGAAACATAATAATTATTAATGCAATATATGTAATGGAGCTAAAATGAATAAAATCTTTTTTTCAAACTGAGGTACCGTATAAAGTAGTTCCATAAATATAAATAACTTTATGAGGAATTCCATCACAGAAACAAATCTGATTTTTTTTCTTCTTAATCTATGGATCATTTTCAATTACTAATATTAGAACTAGTAAAAGATTTTCATAATTGTGCTACATTTTTTTTTAAAGCTTTATGGTCATTTTTTGAATGTGAAGGCAAAAGACTTCAGATTTGTTTGTCTATTGTGACCTTATGCCCATTAACATATGCTGTTTAAAGAACTCAAAATGTTTATTTCATATATGTAAGAATTAAATATTGTCATTAAAATAATTTACCATTAATAGTTGTAAAATTTAAAATTACAATAGCACCATGAATACTTTAATCATGAGACATACAATAAAGGATTCAATTTTTCTGAAATATATTTTGCAGACTAATTTTCATTGTTCTTAAATTAAGAATCTGTTGTTAATCTGTTGTTGTTAATCTTATGACACTTGGTGGAGCCAAGCTGGCACACCTGAGACTGGGTGAATGGCCCTTCCCTTCCATTAAAAGTCCCTTCCATTTTTGAACAGAACATACTCTCAAGAGGGTGGAAGTACAACTAGGCGCATAGATGGCAGCACCATCTGGGCCTTTGAATTCAAAGACAGGAAACCAATGAAAACCCAAGGCCTGGCTCTTACCACCCCCAGCGATATTAATTTGGAATGGGAACGTGGAGGACATTGAGACCACGATACATTTTATGTGCCCTAGTCGCCATTAATGAACACGACTGTCTTCAGTCGGCGGGGAATCAAACCCACAACTTTTTGATTGTGAGACTGACATCTCAACTAACTAGGAAACCACGGCCCATAGTCTTTATCTAAATAATGAATACCCCTAAAATACTGACTATTCATTCAAAGAAATAATAAGCATTGATCAATTTGCAAGTAAGAAAATGTTGGAAACTTTTAGGACTTGCACATTCTTTGAGGGGAAATTCTAACAATTAGGGGAAAAAAGTACAATATTACTTATTTTTCATATTATTTTGTTAGTGTTAAATTGCTTATAATTATCAATTTCATTTTTACTTGAAGTAAAATAATTGAGGGGAAAATATATTTACTGTTAAATTATTACTTTTTTACACATTTAATTTAACCGAGATTAATAATTTGAAGTAGATTTCATTCCACTACAAATAAGTAGATTTGAGGTAAAAAGTGAATCTGCAAAATGTAGATAAAAACATTTATCATTAAACTGCAAATCACACTTTGAACTCATCTAAACAGGTTTCCTTCTTTTAATCAATGTATAAAACTTTACCATTAAACTGTTTCAAACTAAATTTAATTAAAAGAAATATATTCTTACTGATATTGGTTGTGGATCATTCAAATGATCCCCAAGAAGTACTAATATTTCTGGAAGAAATTCTGGTACATCATATGGATAAGCATTTACACATGCACAAAGGCCAAGGACACCACCATGGCGAACTCGAAGCTCATCTGGATCAAGAATTCTTGGACCATCATTTGTAGTTGTCTTATAAATGAGTTTTCTTTGACTTTTAAGCTTGAATGTATGCTGAAATGAAGAATACTCAGTACAAATATATTTCCTTATTTTCTCACTCACCATTAAAAATTCCACATGCATCTTTTAAATGAATTTGAAAAATTTAGCAGACAATATGTTTGACTAATTTGAAAATATCTCATTTATATTAAATAAAGATAAATTATTTCTAGAATAAAAATAAGTTATCTTGAATTTCAAGCAAGGAATTTTCACTTATTAACTGTCATGCTAAAATATTTAAATATATTGCCAACAAGCTTTTTATTTCGACTTGCAACTACTATATAATCATCCAAGAAGTACTAATGATAATTTTATTTTATTTACAAATAAAATGCTAAGCATTTGTGGTATTCATTTACATAACTAAATTTTTGGTGCAATAGTCCAATACTAATATTACCAATGTCAGCTAAACATAGAATGTTTTAGATTAAATTTGCATGGCGGATTACCCAAATTATTATTAAATTTACCTGTTATTTTATCTTTCCTGTTATTACTTAAAATTTACATGGGAGTTATTACTATAATAACAAAAAACACAATATTATCAATGCTTCTGTATTATATATAAGACACACATTTCAAACAAAAATCATATAAATAATAAATTAGAGAAGTTTTCTGTTTTGATACCTGTGTTATATACTAAACTATTTTTCTAGATAATAAAAGAAACTGTTTGAAATAAGGGTTTTCATGGAATACTCTATTATTATAATTGTTGAAGACTGTGTTAAATTAACAATTTTTAAACAATTACAGAAAATTTCAAAAGAAAGATTGTACAAATATAATTCATTTTAATAACAATATAATATGGAATATTTAAGTGATGTCTACTAACTATTTAAAGGTAATTTTTTTTTAAACAAAATAGACAACATCAATACATGACATAATGCTTCAGATGAAATTAATTAAGTCTCATTTCAAGAAAAAATTTAACATTTAATTTTAAATGCATAAGCAGTATTATAATAGTACACAAATAGACGAGAATAATTAATTCTTATGACAATTTAAAATTATCTAGGTAGCTGTAATAAGATTCACAAACTTTTAAAAACTCAATAACTTTGAAGGAAATTTCTTTCTATTACCAAATATCGTATTTAGATATATAATAACTATTTCACTTTACTAAATCTAGAAGCTTTTTTTTTCTTTCAAACAATCAACTTCCAATACAGGAAAAAATTGTTACTCCAAAATGAACAAATTACAATTTTAACAAAAGGTATGTGCTTGAGAAGAATAAATAAAAATAATAAAATAAACTACATTAATTCATGCAAGATATCACGGTATATGGTATCATTTTT
>JAPDSC010021959.1:0-10531 GCA_026290005.1 Latrodectus geometricus | reverse complement strand
ACTTATTTAAAATATTCTATACTTGTTTCATTTTAAATATCAATTCAATATTTTAAAAGAACAATTTTTGTTAATAATTTATAATTTAAAAAAAAAATTAAAAAGGCTCTAATGAAAAAGGGAATGATGTATCTCATATATAAAAGTGTTCAAAATGATAAAATTGGAAAAGTAGAATTATTCGCATGTTTCTTAAATTGAAATTAATATTTTATTTTCAAATAAACTGCTTACTAAAGTTTCACAATAATTTGTATCAATCTCACCTTTAGTTCATTTTCCATGTAATTATCAAAGATTTTCAATATCATATTAGGAAATATATATATATATATATATATATCTTGCACCCAGCTTAAAAAAAATTTCCATTTCCGCAGATGTTTGTGGTTTTTGATTGTATATAACTTTCATTATTTGAGTTATAATAATAAATATTTTTTTATGCAAATCTAATCCATAAAAACGGCTGTCTAAAGTATAAAATTTCCAAAACAAATTGGCTAACAAGATACTTGAAAGAATAAAATAATTACTCACATTAATTTCCTTTTGCATTTGAGAATCACCTGAAAATATCTTCACATTATTCAATGTATTATTCATGAAAAAAAATAAACAAAAAATAATTTTTAAATCATTTATATAACCTTATTTAAATTTATGGACAAATTATTTTTATCCGTATGCATAATTTATGTGTTCACAATAAACTTTTTAATTTTAATATTACATTAACTATGGAAAATAAATCCTTCATAATGATTGTGTAAAAATCCAATTAATTAAAAAAACCATGAATTTCTGGTCCTTAATTAATTATTAACATAAATTAACTTGAAAAATCAAAATGTTATTAGGAATTTTTTTATGATAGTTGGGGCAGTTTTTTTGTGAAATAAATGTAATTAAATAAGTTAAAATAATAAGAGTTTACTTGATTATTAACACTGATACTTTATCCAATACAGATTGAAGTTCTTATGTAATTTGCGAATTAGAAATTCATTAATGTTGTTGAATTATCCTTTTAATTATCTAGATAATTACTCGGATAACCTCACTGGATCTTCTAATAATTTTATTTCTCGAGAAGTTCAATTTCTTGAACAATCGTCTTTATTTTAATATCATTCATTTGATATTAAGTATGCATTTATTGTTTTTTCACTAATATTTTTATGTTTATTGGCGTTCAATAGACAACTGAATTAATTATAATTTGAATTTTTTTATCGGTAAAACTGGTTATGATAAATATATATTTTAGTTAAGAATATGTAAGGGTCATGAGATCTTAGGAATCTATTCAGGCAATAATCACAACATCATCTTAAAATCTTCATTTCGATATATTTAATAGCCTTTGTCTTTTAATGTGTTTTATATTATTTTTGGCACTTTTCTACATTCAATCTGAAACTTTATTTTGAATGTTACAGTTAGAATTGGAAATGTTACCGTAAGATGATAGTTCTTGAAGAAATTGCATCCTTCACAAATGAGTTTTATGCTAAAGTAAATTTTTCTCTTTTTATTTTAATATTAAGGGGGCTTAAGTTTTAATTTTTACTTAATTTGTGAAATCTAATGTAAGATATGATGAAAAGATGAAGATGAAGAGTAATAATTTGAAAGAAACACATTTCTTAAATCTGAACTTGGTTGAATGAAAAAAAAAATTAAAATAAAACAAATATAAAAAAAATTGATGAAAGGTGGCATAAAGAAAAAATATTTAAAAAAAGAAAATTCCATTTACATTACAATAATAAGCAATTTATGAACTTAATTCACGCCAGCTATATTAAGACAAGAAAAAAAAAATACATTTTATTAAAAAAAAGATACAAAACTAACTTTAAGAACAAATCCTAGAAAATTTATCATCTTATAAAAGATGTTATATTTGAAATTTATTAATAATTGGCATGTTTTAAATAATATTATTTAAAACATGCCAATACATAACACTAATATTTTTAGAGGATAAGTGTTTATGACACTCAAGCTCTACAGTTTTAATGTGTAGCAAAATAAACAAAAATAAAATAAAATATAAATTAATTTTAAACTGTACATTTCCAGTTAGTATAATACCAACACTGATATTCTCTTTCAGTTATGAGGTTAATACAATATTACATAATACATGTGATCCATATTCAGTTTGTTACAAGAAAATTAATGTTCGTTAAGTGTTAGAAAATAAGTGTTTAAATAAAAAAGCTACAAGAAATCTTTTTGCAATTTAGATCGAAGATCAAAGAAAACGTTTGTCACATCTTGTTAATTGAATTAGATTGTATATCATCGCGTTATAGATCTAAAATGTATAAATTAACATTTTAAAAGTTAATTTTTCTTAAAGAGTTTAAAAAAATTAAAGTGTCATTCCAAATTAACTTCGGAAAGATTCATGCTGACATCTTCAAAGCTTACTTCTTTTATGATCATGGAGTACAGATCAGCATCTTATAATTAATTCATTTAGAATACTTGTAACTCTTTCTAATTAATAAATTGATGTAAGAAAACTTATAATTTAGAATTCGTAAGCCGATAATGATTAGAAGATTGATATTAAAATACTGAAACTTCCCTCTTTTCGTTAGAGTCCCAGAATAGGCCTTAAACTTAAGTCTTGTAGACACATTTTACTTAAATAATAAAGGCGTATCCTACTTTTTTTTTTACTTAATTTTGATTTATCTGAAAAAATGTTGAATTCATAATCCATTGAGTTTATATTGCTTTGATATTTTCCACTTGATTTCATAAAATTGAAGTGCTTAATGTCCTTGTTAATAACAGCTGTGTCATAGATGATGTGATTTGTATTTGTAATATGTAGGAAAATTATAAAATGAACTGAAAAACTTTTCAATTTGTTGAGATTTAAGTGTAGTATTTGTATTTAGACACCTTCTTTTGTATATAGATAAAGAGTAACATTTTTTAATTACTTTTTGAGCTAGGGGATTTGTTTTATTATATAAATTCTTCATTGATACATTCAAGTATTTTTAGGTGTTTGATAATACTTTTTGTTTCATGGAATTCATTAAATGAAATAAATTGGGTTTTTCATAGCATATTACCCTATATAAAACCCTTACGTTTATCCAACAGATTTTTCAAAGATTGTAGAAGTTTTCCAAAGAAAGGTTTGATATTAACTACAAAGATTCCTTTAAAATACCATTATAAATTAATATTATCCTTTAGACTAGATAAATTAAGGTATTGAAAAAGAAATCTTTGTGATTTTTGGACAATCCTATTGTAAAAAAGGTACATATTTGGTCGAAAGGTGCATATTAGTTTTGTTTTTTTCCCCTAATAAAAGCGAGATATTATTTAATTACCCTTAAACCGTTATAAAGGATTTTGTGGGATTTTTCTCATATTTGAGTACCACCTTTGTTAGATATTTGAGAGTACCTGGGTTAATTTGATGTCATGATAAGCATGGTTATGAAAAAACTCCAAAACTATTGCTTTCAATTTCAAATTTTCTATAAATGAAAATTTACCAGTCTCTCTTAATCCAATTTCGGTGAATCTCTCTCTGCAGTTTACTTCTAAAACTTTTAATGGTAGAAAAATTGAGCAAATGTTTAGCTAAATAATCAAACATATTCATTTTTACTTCAGATTTTGGAATTATTAAGTTAATTAAATCATAGCTCGTATACGAAACATTGTTCATTTTGAAATAATTCCATGGCTCTTATTTATAATTAAATTGTGGCAGATAAATTGCTTTAGGGAATCTATATACTGAAGAATTTAATTCGTTTACATTTAAAACAATATTTTAATGAACTTAGGATTCTGAATATTTAGTGTAATGAAACGAATGATTAAGAAATGAAATATTTTACATCCTGATTGACTCTAGATCAATTACTGCCGGTTCAAATTTACAGTTATTTCAAAGAGGTTTGCTGTGTCGTAACGAGACGCTATGAAATGGTAAATTCCTTTTAAATGTTTTTGAAATGCTAAATAAGCATTCTTAAATGATTGACTGTGTAGTAATTTTGAAATTTAATAATTAAAATTATATTTTTGCTATATACTAATCGCATACTGACCAGAAATTTTATATACGCATACTTTGTTTCTACATCTAATTAATTTCTAGATTTTGTCACTGAAATAATTTAATCAAATTTATATACTTTGAAATGAATAATACTGTTATTACTTTGCAAAATATTGCTGATTAATTTGATGGTAGGTAATTATGGTCTCACATAATTACTTAAATGCTTAAAACCTACTATTTTTGTAAAAAGTGTAAAATTATCCCTAAAAAAATACAAAAATGTTAAATATTCTGAAAAATTGTGTCTAGATAGTTCCTCAGGAAAATCGAAAGATCTAAAGTATATCCATAACTTTTCATATTGGTTTAAGTATTATATTTTATGGAAAAAATAAGCACAAATATAATCACATGTTCGTGAATTTAAAAAGATAAATTTAAAATTATTTAAATTCCAATGTAAATATAATGTAAATACTTTTTTTAAATAAATATAATTAACTAATATCATGGGTTATTAATATGATAGATTACTATTAATAATCGCTTATAATATGAATTTTATAATCCGTTTAAAATGTATTACAAATTCCTTTTTTATTATCGAAAAAATATTTTTTTTAATGTAACACAGAATAGAAAGAGACATCTTTTCGATTTTTGCACTTTTAAGTTGCATTCTAAAAGTAATAGATAATGTCAAATTACTCCTATTGAAAAATCCAGTCCCGCTTTATTTGCACTTATTACTTATGTTTTATTTGCCCTTTTTACTTTGTTTCTACATCTAATTAGTTTCTAGATTTTGTCACTGAAAAAATTTAATCAAATTTATATATTTTGAAATGGATAATACTTTTATTACTTTTATAAACATCGCTATTTGAATGATTTTATTTTCTGATATAGTATTCTGAAAAACAATTATAAAAAACTTGAAACTACCATTACAAAAACCAATGCATGGAACGTAATATTTAACAGTGACATTTAATATTAATATTTGTCAATTAAATCATTAAATACAAAATTTTTCATATGAATAATGTTAAAGTTAAAATTAAAAAAATGTAATCCAAAACAAAAGTGAATATTTCAACTTATTGAACTTAGCATAAAGATTTAAGATTTTTCAAAAGCATGTAATTCAAAATTATTTAAAAAAAAAAAAAAAAAGATAACGCTTTTAATGTATATTTGATCTCTGAAATAATATATTAAAATTATGCTATTATACATAGATAAGATATTTTAGAAAAGCCTTTAGATGTTTTTACAAATATCATAAAAGTTACCAAATATAGTGTTAAGTGGAAATACATTTCCTAAAATATAATTGTTTGGCTTCAAAAAACAAAAAAAAAAAATGTAAGAAAAAGCAAGATCACGCATATTGCAAAAGGAACAGCAATAAATCAATATCGCTGAGTAGAATAATAAAAAAAAACTTTGCAGTGAAAAGACATTATGATATAAAAGCAAACTTGAAGTAAAAAGTGTTCCTATTCCAAGTCTCGCGTGTAAAGGGATATTAAGACGATTCTTTTATACTTAGAGGATCAAAGCTAAGGTCTTGGGATTTTTAAATTATTTGCTATCTTATTCTCTTTTGTTTATTTAAGCTTCTTCTTTAAAAATTGTATTAATGTATTATAAGATATTTTTTTGTGATTTAATACGTTTATAGTTGAATAAGTTCAAACTAAGCAAGTCTTTTTAATATGATAAATATGTGATTTTGAAGTCAAAACATGTATTTAATTCATTTGTCAAAGGTGAAAAATTTGAAGGATCTTTCTTTGCAATCTGCCGCCTAACCTGTCTAGTGGTTACCGTAACTGACTATGGATGGGGAGGACCTGGGTTCGAATCCCACCTCGGGCATGGATGTCTTTCTCTCTGTTTCTTGACCCTTACTCAGATGATGAATGAATGTGCCCCGCCCTATAAACGGGTTTGTGGTGGTGTGGCGTAGGCGATGCTGCTTGAATCTCCGTGACTTGGTTTACAGGTGCAAACCGGGTAACGATAAAATGAGTAGCAGTTTCCGGCCTTGTTGCGGCAAATGGGCTAATATACTTACTTGCTCAAGGGTGCCCTCCATTAGAAATAAAAAAAAACCAGATATTTTGTAATCTACATTTTTTTACGACTGGATTATTTCAAATTTTCAATATCATATAAGATCGTGAAAATGACGTACAAAACTGTAAAAAAGAAAATAATATTAAAGTAAGTAATGTTTTTTAGGAAAAAATACACATTTCTTTCATCACACAGAAAAATAATATGAACATATTTTACGAACAATTCACTAAATGAATGAAAAATAGTGGCGGATTATATTTTTTCGCAAAGTACCAAAAATCAAGAACAATATGAATATAAAGTTTTACCAGTCAAATCAAAATAAAATTTTCAAGGAAACACTTTCCGAAATAACCTGAATTCATATAGATATTGAAGCTTTCAACAGAAATCATACAAAACTAGATGGAAATATTTTCCAATTTTATTACTAGCTTTTTATCGTTTCATTATTTACGAAGTGAATTTTATATTTTACCTTTATCTGCGCTTTTTATAAGTGAAATTGGTGTCTTGTTATCGGAGCACATGCACTTTCCCATTGATTTTAAAATATGAACCATGGAAAATTGTTTCCACTAAAAGTTTCACTCGAGTGAATTTTTAATCATGATTATAGAAAGTACACTATCAAAATATTTCCAATATTATATTGTTCCTATTAAATAGAAATATTTGAGGAAAATCCCTCTACAAAAACAATTTCCAGTTTGTTACGTATCTAATGTTTTTATCTGAATAACTATACAACTAAGAAAAAAGTTCGCAGCTGTTCGTAGCATAGTATTTAAGCTTAAATATTAACCAATAAGGTTAATCTGCAAAAACGTCTTAGTAAATCTTGATTTTTTTTTAAACATTATGAACGATTACTGATAATTAAACCTAAAATCTGTTTAAAAGAGAAAAAATTAGATGCATACTTTAGAGCTTAAAAGATTAGTGAGAGGACTGATCAAGCTTTTATTATAGAACCTGTGATAGATTAAAAGAAAAATTACTTAAGAAAACATGAAGAGATGAGATTCATTTTGTCCAGTTCTCATATTGAAAGCTTTTAAACATGTAATGATATAATTTTTTTGGAAGAAAAAAATATGCCTAAAACATGTGTTAGAAAAATTCTCATATGTACCATTGTTATTGATGCAGCATTTATTAAAATTATTAACATGCTCATAAATAATTCAAAAATTATATCATATATTTCTTCTTTAAATATATATTTTTGTTTTTTTTATATGTATTTAGCTTTAAATTATATTATATTCAAATATTTTTGTTTTTTAATATCTAAATATTGATTGGGTTTTGAAAAAATTATTATTACACATAATCATAATTTTAGAGCAGTTTTTCCATTTTTTTACCTTACTTCACAAAACCCAACCAAAATTTAAAATAATATATCATAGTTTTTTTTGGAAGCATAAAAATTTTATTTCCTCTAAAAAGAGTTTCATTTCAAACATTAGAGTAATTAGAAATATTAGTAGATTTTTCTATACTGAAATCTGAACGCAATTTATAAATTTTAATGACGTATAAATAAAAGGAGAGGCACTTTCAAGTTCATTATTCTAACATGAATTCTATATTAATCTACAAATTAATTTAAAGTTCATTTGCAATTCTACAAATTCAAAGTTGAATGTAGACAATGAAATCGAATTCTACAAATTCCAGTTTAAAGTAATTCTTCAACGAATTACAGATGAAACCACTTTAAATTAAGCATAAATCCTTTAAGCAGTGATTTATTAGAATTCATGACAATTAAAATATAAATTATGGATTAGACATGAAAATAATTACAAAATATTTGAAAGATTTAATAACACAGTAAATATCAATTTACAGATAACTTCAACGAATTTTTGTCATGAATGATTTATACAATCATGACGAATTCATTGAGAATAATTGGAGCCCTTTACTTAGAAACAATTAAAGAGTAGAAACAATTAAAGATTATTAAGTTCAAAGTCAAACATACTTAGGATACAAGGTTTTCAAATAAACATGATTGAAGATAAATATAGAATGAAAAAATGCTGAGAACTTTTAAAAAAATAATAAATATTCTTTATTTAAATTGCTTTACATTCGCTATAATAGTATTCTGGGTTGTTTTTTTATAATTGATTAACTTCTTTTGTTCTTTTTGATTAAAAATAAATATTAGACAGTGAAAACACGAATAAAATTTAGATTTTATAATATTTGCTTCCTAGTATCAAAAATAAAAATTGGAAACATTGATTTCAATAATATGTTAAGATTCTTTATATCTTTCTAAAATTGTTAAATTTACTAGATAAACAACTTATAAAATATCTCTATCATTTCATGAATAACCTTTGAATATTATAAATATTATATTTTTAATTAAATTTTAAATAAATAAAACTATGTGGCATGTCATTAATTTTTAAGATAAGAAATCATGGTATTTAATTATTTATATATATATATATATATATATATATTCACTATTTAAGTTGTGTCGAAAATAAGTATATTTTTCCAGAGACCTAAAAAGGAATTCAATCTTAAGACAAAATTAGTTATTTGATAAGCTATAAATTATATTTAGATAAAAAAATATTATTCATAATTTGGTATTTGCAATTTATTTTAATTTTCTGTAATAAATATTATAAGAAATATGAATGATAATGAATCATATAAATTTTTTAATATTGTATATAAGGAAATCGAGTTTTGTATGATAGGTTTTTATTAACTTCGAAATTATTTGTTGAAATTGTCCTACAAATACTGAACTTTTATTTATTAATATCACGCAAAAATACTTGAAAATACATTACAAAATTACATTTTTATGCTTAGTACGAAAAAGAAAACGATACCAATCAAAATTAAGAAGAAAATAAATTATTTAGTATCAAATATGTATTAATTATTTATTTAAATAATAAAAAAATCATTTATTTAATAAATAATCAATGTAATTTAATAAAAGAGAATCATTGAAGATGTCAATCTTAAAAGTTTTCCAAAAATCATAATCTTTGTCATAAAATTTCTACTTAATAAAATATTCTTTTTTTCACAAAGATATTTTTTTTTACTTAAGTCTCCATAAAAAAGGAAAACCAATTTTTTCAATTTCCATTTGATATATAAAGAAATAGACCTATTTTCTCCCGTTTATAGACATGATATAAAAATAAAGCGTTATATAAGGCTATTGTGTTAAGATTTGCTGTCATGAAATAGCAACCTTAACTACAAAGAAATACTTCGGAAACTAACTTATCTCATGAAATTGGAAGCTTCAATATAAATAGTCTTCTCTATAAGATATAAAATCTCTCTTCTTTTTAGAACTAGTTTCTACTAGTTTCAAGCTGTTGAGAATTCAGTTTTATATATCTTGTCTATTTCTTCTACTATTCAAATAGAAAAAATTTAGTTTTACTCTTTCAATAAATATTCAATAACAATGCAAGTCATGCAAAGATTTTCTCTTAGAAATCCCATTTGAGAACAATTCCAGTCTAGATAAATAGAATTCGTTAAAAAATGGGGAAAATAATTTATTATTTTACGAATGAAGTATTTTCTTTCCAGAAAAGTTTTATATATATGCATAATGAGTCATAAACTATTTATCAAGCTTTCAGCAATATTGCTAACTGAAAAATATTTCAAATTTTATTATGTAATTTTTATGTTAAGCTAACACATTTCTATAGAAAAGTCAATAATTTATTATAAATTTAATAAAATTTAATTTCGTTTTTTTTTGTGTATTTTAATGAATGGGAATTTAACTCAAATTACATTTTGATTTTTTTTAGTCGTAATCTGCTACATATTTTACTAAATTGTTTCCAACTATAATTTTTAGCTTAATTCAGAATTATTAATTTAATTCCGGAGTGTTGCTTTGCTTATTAATAATAAAATATTAAAATTATGATTTATTGTTTGAGTTTTTAGATAGGATATTTATACTCCATTTACAACTATATAATGGAATTAATGGCTAGTGAGTTATACAGTTATAAATCATGTCTGTCAAAAATAGTGTCAGAAACAAATTTGAATGCAATTGAAAATTTCCTCAGTTTCATGTAAACAATAAAGCTAAAGCTCCAATAGGGATATTTTAATGACTATCAGCTACACTACACCATGTGTTGTATCACAACTACCTTATTTGTATGTACCTTACTATTCAGACAGCCTTTTGTTTTTATTTCTTTGGAAAAGAACTGTACCTTTATTAATTTGCTCATACCATTTTTCATTGATGGCTCGTTTTTGGTTGCCATTTTCATCTCATCTCATTTTTTTCATAGATAGCTTATTTTGTCTGACCATTCTCATGTCTCATTTTTTCATTGATGTCTCATTTTG
>JAPDSC010021956.1:0-12734 GCA_026290005.1 Latrodectus geometricus | reverse complement strand
CATCATTCAGAAGTAAAGCTGTGAGACGAGTCACCACACCATTTAGAGCATTTAGTAGCATTTCTTGCGTTTTGGCAGACAGATTTTGGGGGATGGCATCTTTCAGTGCCGCTAGTGATGCCGGTTGGTCGCGGTACACTTTTGACTTAAAGAAGCCCCACAGCCAAAAGTCACAGGGTGTGAGATCGGGAGATCTTGGAGGCCATGCGTGATTAAAGTAGCGACTGATAATGCGATCCTCCCCAAATGTTGAGCGTAGCCAGCGTTGCACAGGCAACGCAATACGAAGTGGTGCTCCATCTTGCATAAAGGTGACTTTTTGGAGTGCCTGTCACGCTTGCAGTTCAGGAATAATGCTGTTCTGTAATAGTGCTAGATATCGCTTACCGGTGACATAAACTATTTGGAAACCTGTCTGTGTGACTTCCTCGAAAAAAAAAAATGGACCAATTATGAAATCAGCAGAGAAGCTACACCAGACTGTCACTTTAGGCTGTTGCAAGGGTACCTCAACAAATGCATGTGGATTTTGTGTGGTCTACACTCGACAATTGTGGGTGTTAACAGCGCCAGAGAGTGTGAAATGTGCTTCATCTTTCCAAAGCACAATGTGAAGCATGTGGTGCTGCTCTTCCATCTTATTAAAGACCGAATTCGCAAAATGTCGGCGACAGCCGAAGTCAGGGGGTTTCAGTTCTTGGTTATGTTGCAACTTGTAGGGATACCGTTGCAAAGTTACTCGCAGCACTCTCCAGACACTTCCGTACGACACTCCTGTCTCGAAACTTCTCGAGCACTGCACTCCCCATGTGCAGCAACCGCCAACATGGCTTGCACCGTCTGCACCACTGTCGTGGCAACAGCAGCTGCAGTTGAGGGATGTCCACTTCTTTGGCGTGACGCCAAAGAACCTGTAGCTTCAAATTTTTTCACAATTTTGTTCAATGCAGAAGACGTTGTTGGTTTAAATAAGATGGCTTTCTCAACTATGGATAGCATTTCGATGCATACCAGCTTCGACTACCATTACCTGCTGCAGTTGGTTCTTTTTATATCGTTTGCTGCTTTGCATAATCCTACAGCGCCATCTGTTGGTCGTCAACAAAACTTTTTTTTTCATTGCTACACAAAACCCGGTTTGTTTCCCATCCGTTTGGTGCAAACCGCATCTTTGTATCGTGATTCGTTTTCGAATTATTCATTTTTAAAGTTCGTCCTGACTTTTGGATCACCTTGTATATAGAATTACCATTTTCATAACTAAACATTAGTTAAATCCTATTTTTTGTTTTAAAGAGCTATGCGAATATTTGCATGAGTGCAAATGTGTGTGTGGAATGAACAATGGACATGAATAGGTGCAAGTGATCAGACTGGATTATTATGTTACTTCTCGCCTGTCAGAGTTGTATCAAGACATATCAGTGATTCCATGATACGCAACTCCTCAGGCGGGATCCTTTAGATACATGTTTTCCTTTGGTATAAAATATAAACTAAGCAATCTGAAGCATGCCAGGTATGCCTTAAAAATTCATTAAACTAGATGCAAAATAATTTGAATGGAATGCAGTGAAGCAGGTACATTGAGTCAGTCAAATATATGCAATCTATTGTAGCGAAACATTTTGTTATTCACTATGGCAGAGCTTTACCTCTACTAAGCCGTTGACCCAGGTTTTCAAACCTCACCGAGTGAAGGGTTTGAAATAAAATTCATTTCAATGTATTATTTCATAATCGTCATTTCTTGTTGTATTTAGATTATTCTTATCTTCTATTTAATTTTATTTCCAGAATATTCCAAGGCTGGAATATATTCTGGAATACTGATTGAGACTATCCGATGATTACAATTGAGCTAATGCTCAGATCTTTGAATAAACTCTTCGTGTTTGAGTTAAGATCACCGTATCCTTCTTTCTCTTTAGAAAATCCACACGAGTGATTACATCACCTACTTAACAATATGTTTAAATCCAGTACAGCTCCTTGCTAGGAGAGGTAGTACTTCGTCCCATATGAAAGTTAAGACAAAAACGCGACTATCAGAAGTAGCATAGCATCTGCTTGGAATAACTAACTAAGCTAAAGAAGTTTAAAATGGTGTTTGAAGAGCCTTCAATCGACCATTCAACGGAGAAACAAAACTTATTCATTTTCAAGTTTTAGACTTGCATCAAAAATCTAAGAAATGATGACACGTGTTAGGCATGTTATTCTTGTGGTATGACGGGTGACCTCACTCTCAGTACCATTATCTGTTTAAAAAATTCAAGTTTACATTTTTTTAATATTTTCTTTGATTAAGAAACAAAATATAACTAAGTATTTGGATTCCACATGCATAACTTTTTTTTATTACTAAAACTTTAAGGAATTAAATAAATCATAGCACTATAACTGACATGTAATTATAGATATTTTTATTAAATTATAAGTAATATTTTTTGAAAATTGGTTTTCGAATTCAAACTTTTTGCTTCAGTAGGAATATTTTAATAAACGTGAATATTATCATTTTATTCGCATATTCATATAAAAGTTTTGACAAAATTATTGATCTTGAAAAACTATTAGATTAATATTTAAAGAATTTTAAAATATTGTTTTGCCTATATGTAGAATATTGAAAATGCAAGTGAAAAAATATTCATAGTCGTTTTCTATTGACTGAGTCATTCGATTATTTATTACGGCAACCCTACAATCGCTAGCAAATAATAACTGATGTTCGAGTGTAATTGAAGAGAGTGATCTGTAGTCCATACGAACTAATTATTATCTCATTTTCCTGAATTTGAAACACTCTTCAAAGTTATGCAGACTGAATGCTACATAAAAAAAATAAAGTAAGAAGATTAATATCCGTCCAACTGCAAAACATAATTTTTTTTGTGATATTAAACATGCTTCGTTTTTTAAATAGTCAGACAACAATGTAATTTATCAAATTTCTGGGACAAGAAAAGCAATTGAAGAATAATTTATTCATGGAACTATGGATACTTGTCGTTTATTGGGACACTTGTAAATGCTAAAGTCAATTTAAACGTACTATTTCAAAGTAGAAACATATAACTATTTACGTGAATATTTGTTTTACTTTATTTGCTGATGCACATAAAATAAATCCCATTATTATAATGCTGTGATTCATTTACGTAAAGTGAAGCATTGAAAACTTATTTCGACATTTTTATTAATTCCAAATAAATCCATATTTTATTACCATTAGCTTTTTTTCCGATTTCATAAAGCTTGTGCATCACATTGCTTTGAATTACACAACATTTATTACTTAGTAAATAAAAATGAAGTTCATAAAATAATGAGACTTGTCCGAATATAAATAATTTTTTAAAAAGATGCATCTGTCCATACTTTTACTTGCATATTTACAAAAGTAATTGCTATTAGTGATTATTAAAATGAAAAACGGAATTTTCTATTTTTATATAATTTTCTTAATACCAAATAATGGTAGAAAAAAGGCCACTGTATGCATACACATTTCAAATGCGGTAACAAATTTAGAAATGACTTTTTGCACAGATTTTAAAATTACCTCTTTAAAATAATCGAATATTACTTCAAGGGTTTTAAAATATTTTTTATATTATTGGGAAGTGTAAAATCAAATTTATATTCCCAAATGGTATAAAAGATTTTCAACTAATTATAAATAACCAAACTCAAAACGTATTTAATTTAAATTATTTGATTTTAAGCACTAATAAAATACATAAAAGCATATTTAATAAATTGTGAAAAGTCATTAGTTTTTAGAAATTCTATCGCATATATTTAGATTTTTAAGGAATATTTTATCGAAATTAAAGAAAATAAATAATGAAAGAAATGACTGAAGTTAAGCCTGAATAATTGTGATTGATGATGATTTTAATATCCCACATAGTGTTTATAATGAAAATAATATACATTCGTATACATATCTGCATATTTGACTCATTTTGCATATATACGCATTTAATAATTTGTTTTAATGCAAGATCATTATTTAATATTTTCTAATTTAAACATTTTCTAATTCCTTCATTAACTATAAATCATGTAAATTGCTGAAGTTTCAGTTTCTTAAGTTTTTATAAACGTAAAAACTTTAGAAACTGAAACTTTGTCTTTACTTTTCTTGCAAATAATTAATGTAAAAGAGCAATTAATTTACATAAAAAATATCACGTATATATTAATGCTTTTATGTAATTATGCATATTTACTGTTGTTATATATTTAATTAATTTCACTTTTACATTAATTATTTGCTATAAAAGTAATTGTGAAATTTGTAAGTATACTAATTAAATTAGAAAAATATTGTAATGTATATAGAAGAGAAAAATTTTAAATTTTTATTACAGATGTCTGTGAAAACTATTTTCATTTAATTTTGCAACGTGGCAACTTTTATCATAAGCATATATCTTGCTTCTTTTGAAAAAAAATGATAATATTTAATATTATCATATCTCTTTTATACCATCATATCTTCATACAGTGTTTAGATAATTTTCACATGTTTTTGCCATCATTTTTCAAATAGAAACAGCAATTTTCTTCTTATTTATTTGTTAAAATCTTCATTCGTTTACTAGTAATTAGATAAAGATATCACAAGTAAAACATTTCAGTGAAAAAATAAATTGTTTAATTTTAATAAGGGTTATGATATTTTTAATTTAAATGTGTGTGTGTGTGTGTGTGTTTGTGTGTGTGTGTGTGTGTGAGAGAGAGAGAGAGAGAGAGAGAGAGAAAGAGAGAGAGAGAGAGAGAGAGAGAGAGAGTTTTCAAACTATTTAATTTTATGAACAATGATAAAAAGAGATTTTTATAGATTGAAAGAAAGAATAAGTGTATAGTTTCATTTAATAGTTATTTCAATCTTAAAAATATAATCTAGTTAATTATTTCCTATAATTTTAAATTTTGCTATTTTAGTGACACGATTAGACAAATCTATATTTTGCAATAATTATTATTAAAAAGAAAATTATGAATTAAAACTACATACACGATTAAGAATTAAAATTACGCCATCATGAATTGAGCCAAATAACAGAATATTTCATGAACGTTTGCATTAAAGTATGAACAAACACACAGAAGCAAGTCAGTAATATGAATTCTGAGAAAGTAGCATGCAGAGATGTATCCAGAGAACATGCCAGATGTCTTTCAATTAGCAATTTTAATAGCATGTTATATGTGAATATATATACCTTAAAGTAATAAAAATTTTATTTTCGAGTAAACAGAATTTTTCAAGGTTTTGCATACTTTCGTTTACAGTCAATGTTAAAAAACAATTTTTGAATTTTGTAAAATTCAATCAACTGATCTTACGAAAAGTTTGATAAGAGTACGAATGTATTTACTAATCGCATTTATATTAGGACAAATGATATAAGCGTTTGGTTCGTTAAATGAAGAAAAACTGATTAAAAGCACTGTAGAACTATAATGTCAGATTAGAAAACTATACGTATGCTTAACGCTCAAAAGATAAGTTGATTTAAGTAAGAAAATGTCATCAAATAGTAAGAAAACAAAGATAAGAAAAACTTGCAAAATGAAAAGTAAGAAACTGCGAAAGAAAAATCAGATTTCCAAGCTCTTGAAATCATGTCTGTTAGAGCGAAGTCAAAACCCTAATAGTTGCCAATGTAGAAATATTTTACCTTACTAAATAATAAGGAAGTTGCCAGAGTGAAAATATGCAGAAATTGTATTAAATAGTCCATAAATCCTTTCATGGTATATATAAGTTTCATATTCTTGCCATTAATAGAAACCTATCTTTGTATAGAATACTAAATTTATATCTTATTCTTAGCATTATTCTTGATAAGAAAAATTTCACTTTATAGTAAATGAAGCACTCAATTATTTGGAAGTACAGTTAAAAGAAATTCTCGTGAATTCCTTGAATATATTTAATCTTTTAGTTATCTTTTTTTCTTGAGAATGAAGAAAAGCAATTAAATTTATTTCGGAGTTTTGTTTCGAAAGGTATTATTCGAAGACATTGATATAATTTTTACTTCGCGTCGCCTTCCAGGTAAATGATAAGTATTTTCTAAGAGTATAAATACATTTTTAATTCAAAAGTCTCCATTTAGAATGTAAGAATTCTCAATAGATTTCATCTTAAGAACTTTTTTTTTTTCGTCAATGAACTTTACAACTCTATTCTAGAAAAGTACTTTTACTTAGATTGCAAGGGAATAAAAATAAAAAAAAAAAAAAACTTTTTAATCAACCACGGTAATCAAGACACGGGGAAGGAGAAAAGGGAATTTTTTTAGGGACTTTCATCAGTTAAGATATTCCTAAGTCATTAAGGAAAATCAGATGGCTGAGATAGCTGAAAGGCAAGGAAAAATGCTGATTCCGAACTTATAAAATTTTTTTTTTTTAAGGACAGTGCTTATAAGGGAAAAAAAAGTAGACAGAACTCAGCAGGAACTAACAAAAGAAGTAAAATTTTTTTGTTCGAAAAAAGAGTAAAAAAAAAAAAAAAGCAGAAGATAAAAAGAAAGACAAACGATTTTCAAGTGTGTTTTACGTCTTCGTTCCGCTACACGCTGTTCTTCTTCAGAGAAACGTATTAAAACTTTCACCACTGGTCTTTAACTAAAACTTCACTTCACTTCTGTTCCTCTCACAAAAGCAGACGACGGAAAGAAAAGCGTACCTATATATATATTTTCTTTTCGCAAAGCCCGTTTAATTACGCAGCTTTAATCAAGCGTGTTTAGAAGGAGGATTCCGTTTATCTGTTTTTGAAACCGATAGGTTTTTCGGGGAAAACGCAAACACACTCATATACATATTACGATTAAAAGGACATGTGAATATAAAGGACTTTTTTAGAATTTTTTTTTTTTTATTCCATCTCCCTATAGCGAGTTTAGTCCTTTACGCCTTTCATTTTCTTTCCAGTAGAAAAACATACAAAGGAATTAGTGGGGAAAAATATATTTACCTCTAGCTATTCTGTTTTTTTCTCCCCACTCACTCTCTCTTAGTCCCTTAAAAAAAAACTTTTTTTCTGCCTAGAGATAAAGATTCAGTGGTTTAATTTATTCCAAAAGTTTATTTTTCTTTTTCTTTTTTCTCACTTAAAACTGTAAAATACATTGTAAGTCAAAAAATATTTGCATATCTGAAAACTCTTGTTAATAATTCTGTTTTGAGGCGAATATTTTCGAGGCTCACGCGTTGCCGAACACTAAAGAGAATTTTTCGTCAAAATGGTAATTTTTATTCCATTTTATTAAATCAAAATGCATGATGAAGCTCTTCTTTCGATGTGTTTTTGAGAATAACGAAAATTTATTCTGTACATTTTAATTCGCTACTTGATGAATTTCCATTAAAAATTCGCATTAATTTTCTGCCGAAAATAAATTTGAAATTCTTAAAAGAACCCCTACCGAAATATAATATCTAAGGATTCAGAAAAATAAGGATATCACATTCCATATTATCATATCCAGAATAGATTTTTTTTAATGAACTATATGCATATTTTACTTATAATAAACATTTTAGTAATATTCTAAAGTTGTTTTTAGAAAATGTTCAATGAAAAAAATAACTCTGTCAATGGAACTACGTAATATTTTTTCCCAAAATTAGCATATCAATATAAACAGAAAAATAAATACGAAAATAATTTATAAACCATTCAAGTGATTATACTTTGCTAAATAACATTATTAAAATATTTTCATCTTTTGTAAAATATAAGTTTGTTTCAAGTGAATAATAGCATTGGATAAAGAATGTTGATCGAAAATTATTTTGAAGTTATTTGTTACAGTTTATATGTTAATTGTTATGAATTTATTTGTAAAAAATTCTATATAAACATTATTATCCAAAATTATATTATTACATAAAACTTTGGATCATTTTGTTATTTCATTGGTTATTTTACACAAACGTTATTCCTATACGTACTTAGTTAATGTAAGAATATCACTTCGTTATTTTTACACCACAGTGCATTAATACGTTCATAAAAATAACACTTTATTCTTACAATATATTTTGTTTTATTTTTACTCATTGTATTATGTTATTCTTTCACCTTAGAGTGTGTAAGAATAACATTTTGTAATTTCTATATAAGCATTTTGTTAATTTTATTCCAAACTTAAAATAGCAATTTATTCTTAAAAATTTATGTTCTTATATTTTTATAAGCCATCATATGTAAGCACTCCTTTCCTTTTTACATAAAGTTATCGTTGTTTGATGATTTGATGTGATATTCAATATACAATGAATTATAATTTAATAACGTCGTGTTCACTAATGGCGACTGGGGCACGTAAAATCTGACGGGTCGCAATGTCCTCCATGTTTCCATTCCAAATTAATACCTCTGGGGATGGTTGGAGCCAGGCTTTGGGTCTTCGCTGGTTTCAATCTCTAAATTGGAAGATTCAGATGGTGTTGCCATCTATGAGCCAAAAGTCGTACTTCCACCTTCGTATGAGGGTGCTCTAATTCTAAAACGGAAGACGCTCTTTCTCTAACTTCATTCACCTAGTCTCTTTGGCATTGCCAAGTGTCATTAGAAACAACAACAACAATAATAATATGATAACACTTATGCTGTAGTTGCACGCTTCCCTGTATCTAGACCTAAGTTGGGCTCTGTCAGTTAGGTAGAAGCAACTGGATGAGATTCTTCGTACTTCAGAATCAGAGATCAAACAGAAGACCCCCAATACTTGACTCCCAGAAGGATCTTTTCACTTGGAGGATATTGCTATCATTACCTATTTAAAGTGTCCTAACCCCCTTTAATGAACCTAACCTTTGTCTAGGAAGGATTCGAACTCACTACCTTCCGATAATGATAACGGGACTCTTACCAACTATACCACCACAGCATACGAAAATTACGTAGATACGTTTGAAATTCAACTGAATTTTCATAAATGAAATAATTTATTGAAACAATTTAGAGTCTCTTCTTGTGCTTGCCACTGTTTCTAATATTTTTTCTGCAAATCTCTCATCCGTTTCTTTGACATAATAAGATATTCGTGTATCATTGCTTGAAAAACCCTGATTAAGAAAATATTGGTTACTCACTCGCATTAGAAAGATTAAATACGAGCAAATGTATATACAAACAATAATCTCACTACTACACTACTTATTTAGTTGTATTTTTTAATCAAATCAGTCAATAGAATATCGTTATCGGAATCAGTATCAGATTTCAAGCATGTTGTATAGTGTCTTTTTATGTTAAGCAAGAGAAGTTATTTATTTGAGTCTCCGCCAAGTATTATTCCTGAAATACAAAGAAAAATATTAACTTAAAATTTTAAAGCACAAATTTTAGTTTGATATTGTAGACTCATATAAATTACTATTCTATGTACTTAATTTCTTCAGTCTTATATTTTTAATTTTCTTTTTCCATAATGGTTCAGATACTTTCAGAAACATACATAAATTTGAAGAAATATAAATTTAAGTTTATGTTGATTAAATATATGCTATATGTGGAATAAAAAGCATAGAAATAGGGATAAAAATAAGTACAACTAAAAATATATGATTATATATTTTTAGTTGTACTTATATATAAAAATATTAAAAGGAAAAACATTAGATATTTGTTTGGGAAATAAGAATAATTGTCAAGAATTTAAAATATGTAAACTTTCTAATAAAACTAGAATAACTGTATTCATGATTAATCTTACTTTAAAAGATTAATTAATAACCACAAATACTGGCGAAAAGAATCGATGATGAATCAATAAACTGTTTTTTATATTAAAGCAATATATATGCTTAAGAAAAATCCTTTTATTCATGAAATTTCTTTGGTTATCATTTAATATATAATAATTTATACTTAAGCTTGCTATAGAAAATATAGAAACAAAAAATGTGTTCTATAAATGAAAATTAATTTCAAAATTAAATGAATTTTCTTAAGTAAAGTAGATTATTTATCCTTATTAAAAAGAACTAAAATTTAGTATTCGGTTAAAGATGTTCTCTACCACAGTAAAAAATAAAATGTTAATTGAAATAATTCTCTTTTAAAAACACGTTTATATAGATTCTTGAATTTTAAAAACATTGGAGAAATATTTATCTTTACCAATTATAATTTAAGTAAAACATTAATGATGCTATATTTAATGATATTATCGTATTTCAATGATGCTGTATTTATTTGTTTAGAGTCATTTGTGAAATCAACTTGACCATTTAGACTACGAAACGCATCATAATATATAAAAAAAAGTATGAAACAAATTTTACTTAAAATAGAGAAAAGTAATGAATTCTTATTTTCTTGCGAAAGAAAAGATATACACTTTATATTGTAAGAAAATATATTTCTTTTCTGTTATGCAAATGTTAAAAGAAAAGTGGAAAAATTATTTGCTTGTATGTATATACACAAACACATTTTAAAAATATATATTTCTATCATATCTTATATTGCATAAATGACGTTAATGACATCTTGTATTGCATAAATGACGTTGATGAGTCATCAAAGATAGTGGGACTTATAAAAAGTAGATACATCAAAAAGATTTTATAGTGGTTACTTAGGATTGGGAAAGCTAAGAATTGTTATTAAGCCTTAATATTTAAATTAGCAGAAGGAAATATTCTATATTCTTATTTATTACACTCAAATAACCTCATTTATATTTAGTATCGCTAATGATAAAATAATTTAAAGTTTAATCACCAAAGACAGAAAGCTTCTGAAAATTTTTTAAAGTATGAGTATTGTAAATTTTTCTAAGTTCAAATTATGACTTATTCACGAATTTGTTATTTTACAGAAATTTAAAATTTACAGAAGTTACACATGCTAATTGCATATTTTTTTGAAATATAATTTTTTTTTTGTTTATAAAACTGTCTATCTAAAATCTAGAATTCATATCAGTTTTTAATATTTGTTTTTGATGTAAAGACAATAGATTATTTTTTTTTCATTAAAAATAGCTGTAGCCATTAAATCGAAACTATTGTTATTTGGGTGCTATAAAAATAAAATATTAATAAATATGGGATTAAGGATTGTTACCTAAGAAGAAATTGAATTAAAAATCATATTGTAAAAATTTGAAGACATTGTGAATATCCAAAATAAGTTAAGGACTACGAATAACTGGTAACCTTCTTCTCATTTTTGTTTTCTTTTTTAAGCGATTTAAGAAATTAATTACAAAGAGACGAGGAATTCATAATATCATCAAAATATCGATTTAGATTTTAAAAGATATTTAAATCTTACATCTTATTGAGAGAAAAAGTTAAAAAGAAATACTCTCTGGCACAATATACAGCTCATTAATTTAATTCCAGTTTTAAGAAAACATAGTATCAATTTAAACTGTGTTAAAATTTATACGTGAACTATGTGACTAGAATGAAATGCTCAAAAAGTAAATTGTTTATACGAAATGATTTATCAAGACGTAAGGCACCAGTTCTAAGTACATGTTTAGAATATGAATATTTATGAAAACTATGAATATTTATGGCTTAAAAATCAAAATATACTGTTTCATATTTTTAAAATTTGGTCTTAATTTCAAATAAATTTTTATTAATACCAACTTTACTTATTAATTAGATTTATTTTAATCATTTTTAATTAAAAATATTTATTTCCATACAAAAACCATTTCAAATCTGAATGAAAAACTGTCTACTAGATCCTAAAGCTTTATTTTAAAAATTTTTACATGCCGTTAAAATAACAATAAATCATAATGTACTGTATGCTTATAGAAAAATAATACAACAGATTTTAATTTTTTCGTGAAAGATAAGCGACTGTTGAAGTTTTTTTCAGGGTTATAAATACCTAATATATAAAATTCTAATTTAACTATTTCTCAAATTATTTAGAATATCTTTGCAATATATATAAATTTAAAATAGGAAATTTGTCTGGCATAAGATATTTTCTTTTATTATTATAAAATAATAATTATAATAATAAATGGAGAATATTATTAATGATTTTAATAAAAGGAGAATCTAACTGGAATTTTCTCAAACTAATTTGAATATATATCTATAAAGTTTATTCTTGAAAGTTATATAAATGTAGAATAATGGCAGTAAAGTATATAAGATATAAATTGATAACCTAACAATTAGTAATTGTATAGTTTTTATGATATTCATAAAGTAATCTTTCTCTCTCTCTCATTAAAAGCTTTTCAACAACAGAAATATAAAGATCAAAACTTTTGAGGTTATATCCCTACAAGTATATTTGCAAATATCTAAAATTAATTATGGAGAAATTCAATCTTTTGTCTTTCGCTTTAGAGATAGTTTTTGTCAAATTGGGAACTTCACAGGAAACTTAAATATTTGATATTAAAATTTCATTTCATGTACATTTTTATTTATTTATAAAAAAAAAAATTGTGATTAGCTCTTATTAAAACAGTTCATCGAAGTCTTAGTTTTTATTTGAAAACTTTATGATTTTTCAATAAATTTACATTTTTTTACCCTAAAAAGTAGTTGATATTACATATAATCTAGAGTCGCTATTTGCTTTCTATAAAAAAAACTATATATATTTTTAATTTTTTAGAAAGTTTCTACCTGTTTTTTTTTCTGGTATTTTCTTTCTGAAAGATCAGTACATGGGGAGGGTGTACAGTACTTTTCCCACAGTTTCT